>JAMYXO010004850.1:0-16625 GCA_033310375.1 Conus canariensis | reverse complement strand
GAAACATATGAACGAAGCGTCTCTAAATTTGAATTTTTCTGTGCATTTTTCGAGAAATCAATGCCGGATCTTGTATTTTAACTCTTGAAGGTCATCCAGAGCAATCCGTCTCACTACATATTTTACAGAACTGATTTTTCTTTCTTCATTAAGTGGCAAAAGGCCTGCTATCTTATAAGCTTCAGAGGACTTAGTGTGCACAGGTACACCCAGGGCCAACTTTACAGCTTTACTGTCAATTCTTTGAAGTTTCTTTAAATGCGATCGCGGAGCAGAATAGAATACTTACTGTCCGTAAGTCAGTCTTGATCGTACTGGTTGCTAAATGCAACAAAACTTTGGGATCCTGTCCCCATGGAGAGTGACTGACCATTTTGAGAAAATTCAAACTTTTAACTGCTTTAGTAACAATTGAATCAATATGTTTTTTCCAGTTTAATTTTTGGTGTAAAAATGTTTACTTCAAGTTTATAAAAAAAATTCCCGTCCTCCCAGAAAGAATATAGGTAGGTTACTTGGGTTATATCCATTGTTATAAAGAACCAAATGTGTCCTTTCAACAGAGAATTGCAAGCCATTCAAATGCATATAACTATTTAATTTATCCAGCTCGTTCTGAAAGAGCTTCTGAATATAATTAATGTGAAGTAAATTTGTTCTTTTCTTTAAAGATACATTAATCCATATTGCAATGTCATCAGCATATTGAGCTACCTTGGTATATGATGCAAAACATGTATATAAGTCATATAGCATTACGTTGAATAACAGTGGGGAGATTATAGAACCTTGTGGAATTCCCATACTTATAGATCTTGAGGATGATAAAGCCACGCCAACTTTGGCCATTATGTGTCTCCCACTTAAAAAGGATTTCACATAATTGTAGACGTGACCAGAAAGTCCAATTCGTTTTAATTTATACAATAATCGGCTGTGCCACACTCTATCGTAAACTTTAGTAAGATCAAAGAAGGAAGCAAGGACACTTTCACGTTTAGAAAACTGTTTCTTAATTTGAGTAGTTAGTCGTGTCAGGTGATCAATTGTACTTCGTCCTTTTTTAAATCCAGCTTGATGTGAAGAAAATACATCATTTTTATCACAGTAATAGGCCATTCTGAAATTTACTATATTTCCATGACTTTTCCAGTATGAGACGTGACTGAAATGGGTTTATAGCTAGACGTCTCAGACCAAGGCGTGTCCTGCTTTAGAACAGGAGTCACAATAGATGTCTTCCACATATTGGGAATTTGTCCACATTCCCAACATTTTTTAAATAATTTATGTAAAAACGACTATCCAGTTCTCTGGTGAAAGGTTAAACATAGTGTAAGAGATCCCATCCAAAACCAACCGAAACCTTTTTATTTCCCAACAGACGGATAGCATTCCTGGCTTCCTGTAAAGATGTTGATACATTTATAGTTCTATTGTTGTTTGGTATAGGATCTCTATAGTTATCAGTATTTTTTTCTTTCAATCTAAACGACTTTTGCTCATTAGGCAAACATTCCATACAACACGTTTTTAACGTACATAGATGCAAATTCCTCAGCCTTTTCTTTGGGAGATACACATTATTTACTTGTTGTTTTGATTGGGTAATCTTGGGGTTTAATGCCCGATTTCATTTTTCACCTTATCCCACAACTTTTGCAAGTCTTTACAGTCAGATACCTCATTTAGACAGAACTGTGACCAATATTGTCTTTTTGCTTGCGCTGTAACTCTGTTTGCT
Organism: Conus canariensis; assembly: GCA_033310375.1. Taxonomy (NCBI): domain Eukaryota; kingdom Metazoa; phylum Mollusca; class Gastropoda; order Neogastropoda; family Conidae; genus Conus; species Conus canariensis. The sequence continues at coordinate 14,881 of JAMYXO010004850.1, read as the reverse complement.
GTTATTTTTTGTACTGCACATTCCTTTATGAGCTGCATATTTTATATCTTGCACAGGAACTTTTCTAACTTTTAGCCAAATAATAAGCTACTGTTTTTGGTTTAACAGCCTCCTCGCAAGCCTGATTCCACTAGACATTCCCTGAGAATGTTTTACACCTTTTTGATCCTTTTGTTGGAATAGCTAAAGCAGCAGCCTCAAGAACTGCTTTCTGAAAGTTATCAAAAATATGTTAACATCCTCACAATTAACTTCACTCTCAGACTTCTCAGTGAGGTAATTTTGAAAAGTTTCCCAATCTGCCTTTATGTAATTAAATTTGGGTATAACATCTTCACCACCAACCTCAGATCCCCCGGATTCTTTAAAAGATAAAAGTATTGGCACGTGGTCACTACGTAGTGGGTCATTGGCTGTATCCCACTTTGCTGTTAATGCTAAAGCAGGTGAAACAAAGGTAAGATCAAGCGTCGATGCTCTATGGTGAGATATGTCTGGGCTGCGCGTAATTCTCCCGTCGTTAAGCAAAACTAAAGATGAATCCACAACAGTTTCCAGACAATCAGGGTGAGAAACTATTTGACGATCTTTATCCCAGAAAGGAGCATGAGAATTGAAATCGCCACCAACGATCCACTTTTCTTTAGAACAGTTTAGAGAACGTAACCAATATGGGGAGTTTGTGTTATACTCCTGTTTGGCTAGTATACTTACCATGTCAGACCATAGCATTCAACGGCAGTTAGCCAGCTCTGTCAGGCCGAATTTTTTCCGTGGCCAATGCAGTCATAAGACAGTCACGTGATGTCACCCCACTTCCGGCCCCGGAAGAAGCCAGTGTCAACTTCCTATACGTCATTCAGCGAGGCCTGGTGTATGGTAACCCGAGAACCTTGGCGCCAGAGGGGAAGGTAGGGAGGGAATTAGAGTCTGACATGGTAAGTATACTAGCCAAACAGGGAGTATAACACAAACTCCCCATTTTGGCGTCATATACTTTACCATGTCAGACCATAGCAGAATTTAAAGGAATCGGAGGAGGGCGAGCGCCCTAGTGGTTCTTGGGGTTGACCGATATTGGCTGCATTGGCCGCCACAAAGGAAATCCCCTTAGACCCATCAGCTCTGGTCATGCGGATATCCTCAGGTAAAAATTAATGAAGGGATTTTCCGAACGCCAGTAGGCTGCCTCCAGCAGGTGGCGCACGGGGACAGAGTACTGGAACGCTGTGGAAGTGGCCAGTGCTCTGACCTCGTGGGCCCTGGGTGATAGGACAGGGAGATCCTTGTACGCCTGAGCGTAGGTAGATCTCACCGTCTTGGAGAGCCACCTGGAGATAGTTCCCGCCGAGATATCTCTAGTATTGTTGGGGTTGAGGGAGATAAGGAGTCGTCTCTGGGAGGAGCGCCTGGGGCGTGTGCGTTCCCAGTAGTACCTGAGACACCTGGAGGGGCAAAGGTCCATGTCTCCATCTTTTTCTCCCTTTCCCAAGATGTCCGTCAGGGAACGGATGACGAGGAAGGGAGAGGGGGTGCCCGGTTCTTGATTCTTTGCCAAGAACTCCGGAAGGAACTTGAGAGAGACTGAGCCGTCCCTGTGGAAGGCGATATCTCTGGGGTCACCGCTGAGGGCGTGGATCTCACTTCGTCTTCTGGCCGAGGCCAGGGCGAGGAGAAAGGTGGTCTTAAGGGAGAGGAGGTCAAAAGGAATAGAAGCAATGGGTTCAAAAGGGGTTTTCTGAGGGCATCGAGGACCGTAAAAAGGTCCCAGAGGGGGATGCGCCTAGGGGACTGGGCTTCCCGTAGAGCAACTCCTCTAGACACCTCTCTGAGCAGAAAGTCATTGTCAAAAGAAGGGCCCCCGAGTTGACGAATGGTGGTGCAGATAGCTGATCTGTAGCCCCGAATGGAGCTAGCCGACAGCTTAAGGGAAGAGGATAGGTGGGAGAGGAAATTTCCTATTTGGATGTTGGAGGGGCAGTCATGGGGAACAGAGTTATCTGAGCACCAGGCTATCCATCTCTCCCAACGGTAGTTGTAGAGGGACTCGGTGCTGGCTCTGCGAGATGCCGAGGTTAAGTCCCGTAATCCCTGAGAGGCCCCTGCCCCGGCTAGTGTGTCTAGGACGGACTGGGGTCTGTCCGAGTGGGGGGTAGCTGCAGATGTTCGCAGTTGGGCTGGCATAGAAGCCACGCGTGTAGGCGAAGCATGTTGGGATTGGAGTGAGGAAGACCTGACCGGGGTTGTCTCAGCATGTCCCAGCGAGGGCTGAGCCGGAGGGGGGGAACGTGGGTGAGGGACTGAGGTCCGGGAACCAAGACTGGGTCGGCCACCATGGCGTTACGAGGATCAGCCTGGGTCTTTCCAGCCTCGCCTTCCTGATCACCTTGTGTAGGATGGGGAAGGGGGAAAGGCATATGCCAGTAGGCCCGTCCAGGGGAGGGATAGTGCGTCGACTGCATACGCCTGGGGATCTGGAACGGGGGAGACGTACAGGGGCAGGCGATGGTTGAACCTGGTGGCAAACAGGTCGATCATGGGCACAAACCAATGCTCCCATACCCCCGACAGGGTATGTCTGTTGAGGGTCCACTCCGTGTGGAGGAGAGACTTCGACCTGCTGAGGGAATCCGCCAGGATGTTGCGTTTCCCTGCTATGTGTCTCGCGCGGAGGGTGATTCCCCGCGCGTGACACCAGCGAAGGAGGGCCTCTGTCCTGAGGGAGAGGCCTATGGAGCGGGCCCCTCCCCCTTTGTTGACATAGCAAGCTACCGACGTATTGTCCGTGAGGAGGAGAACAAGTCGGTGCGCGACCTTGTGTTGGAATTGGAGAAGGGCTAGCCTGACCGCTTCCAGCTCCAAGATGTTGATGTGGAGGCGTGCAGTTTGTGAGTCCCACTCCCCCGAGGCGTGACTCTCCTCCACGTGGGCCCCCCAGCCCAAGTTGGAGGCGTCTGTATAAAGTTCCAGTGGTTGGGTTGGGAGGGAGATGGGGACCCCGGTGGAGAGAGTGGCTGGAGTGAGCCACTCCTCCGTCGCCGAAATGAACCAGTGTCCGAGGGGAATGACCTGGTCCCAGCGGTCGGAGGTCTGTGACCAACGTCGGCGGAACTCCCTCTGAAGTTGGCGTTTGGGGACCCGCCCCAGGGGAATGAGGGGAGACAGGGACTCCATCATTCCTAGGAGGGAGGACAGGGTTCTGGCCGAGGTGTGGGGTGTCTGTGACAGGCGGGAGATGAGGTCCACTATGCGTGCAGACCTCTCCGGGGTCGGGGAGACTATCATGGAGATTGTGTCGAAACTCATTCCCAGGAAGGAGAACCTCTGGCTGGGAGTGAGTTCGCACTTGTTGGGGTTTGTGACAAACCCCAGTGTGGAGCACAGACTCAGGAGGCGGGTGGTGTGGGCTTGGCACTGGGCCCGGGAGGGGGCCAAGATGAGCCAGTCGTCCAGATACACTAGGAGGCGGATGTCTTCCTGCCTGGCTAGGGAGGCCATCTCCTTGACAACCTTCGTGAAGAGGAAGGGTGCCAGTGATAGGCCGAAAGGGAGGGCCCTGAACTGGAACACTCGGCCCTGCCAGACGAACCGTAGGAATCGTCTGTGGACCGGGTGAATCAGGATCTGAAAGTAGGCGTCCTTCAGGTCTATGGATGTGGCCCAGTCGAGATGATGGATGGAGTCTCGGATCTGGGTGGGGGTCTCCATCTTGAACTTGGTGGGCCTGAGGAACTTGTTGAGGGGCGAAAGATCTAGAATGGGCCTCCATCCTCCCGAGGCTTTTGGGATCACAAAGAGGTGAGAGTAGAAGCCGGGGTTTGGGTAGGAAACCTCCGCGATGGCCCCTTTCTTGAGGAGCTCTTGGACTTCCGTGCGAAGAGCTTCTGCTTTGGCGGGGAGGGTTCGTTGGGGGAGGGAGGGGGAGATAGCATGAGGGGGGGACGCTCGTGGGCCCAAGGAAGGCGAAACCCTTCCTGTAGCACCGCCACTATCCAGGGGTTGAGGCGCATACGTCTCCACTGGTGGGCATGCCGGGAGGGGCTGCCCGCCCGGGGGGGCGAGGGTCTGGGCTGGTGGGAGGGGGATAGGGCGAGGGGGGGTGCTACCTGATCTAAGTCCACCTCGGGCTGTCTCCCTAGTCAGCTCCGGGAGCGTGACTGTTGGCCGAACCGAAAATTTTGCTGATGGGGTTTTGGCTTAGGCCTTGGGAGAAGATTAGGTCGCTTGGCGGGCCGTGCGGTGCGGGAAGGCGATTGCCTGGGATAGGGTCTGTGCCTGGGGAAGGAACGAAGTGGGGGTCTAGCAGGGCGTGGCGGTGGCCTGGGCGCAAAGGACACAGCCTGCTTGCGTTCCTCAACTGCTTGGGCTATGACGTCAGCCGAGTAGTCGCCAAAGAGCGACTGGTCCTGGCCCGGGATGCATCGCAGGGCTGCCTTAAGCGTCGGGGAGAGAGAGGTCCGCGCCAGCACGGCATCTCTCGCGACCAACAAGCAGTTGAAGTGGCTTCTGGCTGCGCTGTCCGCCGCAGCCGAAAGGTGATGCGAAATCCTGTTAACTAAGTGTCGCATGAAAGGATCGCTGAACAAGCGAGGGTCAGGCTCTTGGTGCTCCTCAGAGCCCGAGTCCCCCGGTACTGGGATGGCACCATCATCCTCCGGCCATAGAGCCTCCGCTCGCTGAAGGAGCAATGCCCAAGTAGGTGTGTCCCGCCGTGGTGTGGAGGATGCCCATCCTGGCTACTCGGTCCCATTCCTTCAGGTTCTTAAATGAGATGGTGCCGGAAGTAGGGGGGGGCAGGTGGGGGATCAACCGACGGTCCGACTGGGAAATGCCCATCTCCCTGGTCACGGGATTGTCCGTAAACAAGGAGGAGACTGAGGGGTTCTTGCGGTCCCCGAGGAGGAAACCGACCTGGGCTGCATGTGGGGCCGAGAGGGGTCCCTGTCCTGGTGGAGGGATGGCGTGCGCACCCCTGGCGCGAGTTGCTGGGCCTTCCCAAATTGAGGCGAGGGATTGGGGGGCAACGATCTTTGGTCTAGATCTCTGGGCCGGGGGGGACCGGCGAAATGGGAGAGGGAGAGAACTTCTTCAGCGGGTGCGGCCTCCCTCCTAACGAGGTCTGGTCGCCACCGTTCTATCGTGCGGACATCGTACAATGAGGTGGAGGCTAGTTCTTCCTCATCGTCCGCCTCAGGGAGGTACTGGTCCTGAGAGGGTTCATAGCACCCGTCATCAGGAGGTAAGTCGAGGGGTGCCTGTAGTGAGTCCCCGGTGGCCCTATAATCGGCGGCCGGGACATCGTCCTGCCGATCGGACAGCTCCCGAGGAGGGAGACCAAGGTCGACCCAGGCAAGTGAGGCCGGGTGCCACATTCGACCATATAGCTGGTCGTACTGGGTGTTGGCGTTAAGCCACTGGTCTCTCTCGGGGGCATAGAGCCACCGGTCCCCGGGGAGGTAAACGGGCTGTGGCGGCCCTGGGGTGTAGGCAGAAAATCCCCGGGGACCCGGGTAACCTGAATCACTGTTGGGGGGGTCTTGAGAGGCCGTGGCCTGTCGTCCCCGTCCAGGTCCGTGCACTGTACCATACACGTCCTTGGAATGGGCCTGGGAGGGCCATAATGGTATGGAGGAGGATGCGGAAGTCGAGCCCCCAACCCGCGAAAGTGCGGATTGGTCAGGATGCGGTCCCGTGTTCCTCCCCCTGGAGGAATATGTCAGGTTACCCTTGGTCCCGCTGGTAGATCCTCCCCCCGGAGGAGCGGGACCGCGGACGTTGCCCAAATGGGGATCCGAAAAGGTCGGTTCCCCAACGTCCAATACCCCTAGGGAAGAAGGTGACGTTCGATCGGGGTAGGTCGACCGTCCTTGTGCATGGGCACGGCCGGGCCCATGGCGCGGCGTGCCCGCACGCCCAGGATTATGGACACCACCGAGGTCGTGCGTCGGGGTGACCATAAGGCTGCTTCCGGAGTCGAAGCGCTCATCGAGCTCAGGTGTTGGCTGCACCCGTGCCCGGTGGGGCCGAGCGCTATGAGTGGACGTATCAACTTGGGGGGAAAAGGAGATACGTGACTCATCAAGGCGAGTGACGGATGGTGATTCCATCCCAGATCCGTCACCCGTGCTGGTCCGCGGCTCGGCAAGGTGCCCCGGGGGCCGAGATTCGCGTGACTCAGCATGATAGTGAGAAGTCTCCGAGCGAGTCCGTAGGCTAGAGGGCAAGCTGGCCGATGGAGAAGGGGTGGGGGAGGGCGAATTCCGTTGGCTAGTCTTTGCTCGGCAGGGCCCCTTGAGGGGAGCCTTGCCCTTAGACTTTTTGGGCAGCACCTTGAGGGGAGCTTTGCCCTTAGACTTTGCAGGCAGATCAAATGAAAGGCATTTTGAAATGGTGGCCGCTTGCCTATCAGCCTTGGGACGCCGCGGTCGTGCGTCCGTCGGTTTGGTAGACGAGGAAAGATCACGCGTCCCTTCCGCGGAGGAGTCGTCTCTGTCTACCTGAACCGTACGTTCATCGGTGTGAACGGATTGCTCCGAGATGGAATCGACCCGCGGGTTCTCCGGGAAATTGAGCGAACTCCGAGCAGTGGAGTGGCTCGACCCGTCGGTGTCCTTCACCATGTTGGGCACAGGTGGATAGAGCAAACCCGGAACACACGACCGCAAAGAGGAGACAAGGTGGCCGATCGAGAAAATCAATTAATCTCGATCGTCCGTGTGGTGTCGTGCAAAGTGCTCGAGAGATCGACTGAAACTCGAACTACCCGTACACGCCACCGGTCGGGTGACTGGTATGGCTATTAATAGCAATCTCTTTTTGGGCACTAAATCTTAATAAGCAGATCAGTGTCACGCACCCTTACTCGAACACGTTCTACCTGTGAAGGGTATTATTGAGCACTAAACCTTAATAAGTGGAACCAGCACAAAATGCGTGTTGAACCCGAGGCTCGGCAATATGGTGGGGGAACACGACCGGCGAGCGGTGCCGACGATCGCGAGTAACAAAGTCGCGAGAGTGCCGGTAAAAGAGACAAATCTTTTAATAAATACGCTCCCACCAAGAGCCTCACACGGCAAAATACTCAGGGTCTAGTGCAAGCCACAACTGAATCAAGTGTAGAAACAAAACACAGCAATCTTAACACAAAGGCAAGTATAGGCGAGACAGAGCACAAGACTTATCTTGCTTTGACGGCAGGCCGAAGATGAATGACGTATAGGAAGTTGACACTGGCTTCTTCCGGGGCCGGAAGTGGGGTGACATCACGTGACTGTCTTATGACTGCATTGGCCACGGAAAAAATTCGGCCTGACAGAGCTGGCTAACTGCCGTTGAATGCTATGGTCTGACATGGTAAAGTATATGACGCCAAATAGTATTTTGCCCATCAGGGCCCTGAGGGTAATAAACTGATACAAAATGTAAAATTTGATTGTTTGAAATTTTCAATTTTGTAAAGGATGCCGACACATTAACCGTATCTTTTGTATAAGAAAGAGGACTAACGTATGTGTAATCTAAACCACATTGTACATAAATAGCTCTACTAATTTTATCAGAATCTTTCACCGACACATTAACCGTATCTTTTGTATAAGAAAGAGGACTAACGTATGTGTAATCTAAACCACATTGTACATAAATAGCTGTACTGACTTTATCAGAATCTTTGCATATATGATAAACCGGGGGACAGTAATAACCTTGTAAATTTGGCAACTTCTGTTGCGTGACATTTAAGGACTGAAGGAGAAGTACATGGTGAAATTTACTAGAAAGATGCATACACAAATTATCAATATTAGTTGACAAGGAACGGGCGTCCCATTGTAGAACCGACAAATTTTCACATGTATTGTTCTTTTTCTTCCTGGTCATATGTTAACCTAATTTAAGGGTGGGTAAGTGTCATAAAGGTGACACAGTACAATAACCAGATCAAAACTGCGAAAAGCAGACGTTACCCAGAGAACTGGGGAGGGGGGGGGGATGCTTTGGAGATTTTTTTTTTCGGCGAGGCTGATCATGGATACATAATTGACTATCATGAACTCTTGTATGTAGATTTGGGGATCACAGGCTATCACAATGACCTCCTACTGAAAACTGCTTCACACAAGATGATGATTGGGCCCGATGCTGAACAAAAAAATGACGCCCAAGCTGAAAATGGCAGATGGTTGCGCTGTTTAATATCCGTAGGCGTCAGCAGGGAAGATGATTGTTGGACATTTTGTTGACTAGCCCTCTGCCAGCAAGATGACTGCTGGTCGTCGTGTTGACCAAATGATGACTTCAGGGAAGATCACTGCTGATCGCCATGTTGACCAACTGGTGACTTCAGGGAAGATGACTGCTGGACGCCATGTTGACCAGCGGATGAGAGAGAGAGAGAGAGAGAGAGAGAGAGAGAGAGAGAGAGAGAGAGAGAGAGAGAGAGAGAGAGGAACTCTTTCACACCAACTTTCGCAGCGATGAATAGAATATTCTGCACACAACATACGCATGTGGTCACACACACACACACACACACACACACACACACACACACACACACACACACACACACACACACAAACAAACACATACAAACACACACATACACACACGTACACACGTTCACAAACATTCGCTAGCATGCACAGAGAGAGAGAGAGAGAGGAGAGAGAGAGAGAGAGAGAGAGAGAGAGAGAGAGAGAGAGACAGACAGACAGACAGACAGACAGAGAGAGAGTGAGAGAGAGAGAGTGAGAGAGAGAGTGAGAGACAGACAGACACACAGACACACAGACAGACACACAGACACACAGACAGAGACAGAGAGTGAGAGAGAGAGAGACAGAGACAGAGACAGAGAGAGAGAGAAAGAGAGAGTGAGTGAGAGAGAGAGTGAGGAACTCTCACAAACCAACCTGCATGGCATGACAAGAATATTCTGTATATTTCAGACGCATGTGGTCACACACACACACACACACACACACACACACACACACACACACGCACACGCACACACACACACACACACACACATGGACGTGCGTGCGCGCATTCACGCACACACACAGACACTCGCACACACTAGCACGCACACACTTTCACAAATATTCGCACGCATGCAGAGAGAGAGAGGGGGGGGGGGGGTGACAGAGAGAGAGAGAGAGAGAGAGAGAGAGGGAGCGAGAGAATGTGTGTGTGTGTGTGTGTGTGGTGAGAAGAGAGAGAGAGAGAGAGAGAGAGAGAGAGAGAGAGAGAGAGAGAGAGAGAGAGAGAGCAACGTTCACACACCAACTTACATGGCGATGACTAGAATATTCTGCATATTTCGAGCATTGGTCAACACACACACACACACACACACACACACACACACACACACACACACACAACACACACACACACACACACAACACACACACACACACACACACACACACACACACACACACACACACACGCACATACAACACAACACACACACACACACACACACACACACACACACACACACACACACACACACACATGGACGTGCGTGCGCGCATTCACGCACACACACAGACACTCGCACACACTAGCGCGCACACACTTTCACAAATATTCGCACGCATGCAGAGATAGAGAGGGGGGGAGAGAGAGAGAGAGAGAGAGAGAGAGAGAGAGAGAGAGAGAGAGAGAGAGGAGAGAGAAGAGAGAGAGGAGGCGAGCGAGAGAGAGAGAGAGAGAGAGGAGTGAGAGAGAGAGAAGAGAGAGAGAGAGAGAGAGAGAGAGAGAGAGAGGAGAGAGAGAGAGAGAGCAACTCTCACACACCAACTTACATGGCGATGACTAGAATATTCTGCATATTTCAGACGCATGTGGTCACACACACACACACACACACACACACACACACACAGACACACACACACACAGACACACACACACACACAGACGCGCGCGCGCGCGCGCGCGCGCGCGCGTGCGCATACGCAGACACATGCACACATTAGTGCGCTCTGGCCACGCGCGGGCGCGCGAACACACACACACACACACACACACACACACACACACACACACACACACACACACACGAGAGAGGAGAGAGAGAGAGAGAGAGAGAGAGAGAGGAGAGAGAGAGAGAGAGAGAGAGAGAGAGAGAGTCTTAACACACATTGATGCCTTGAATGTTCGCTCAGTAATGAAAGCTATATGTTTATTCGTGGAGGGAAAAGGGAACGCGTGTACGTCTCCCCCCCCCCCCTTCCTCCCCGAAACCGCCACTCTCAGTAATCAATTGAACGCTCACGGCAGAAGATGTATATAATTAGGTTGATGTACATCACGTGTTCATCTACCATTCTCTGATCTGAAGCAACACCATCGTGACTAGGTTACTTTGCTTCTTTTTTGTTGTTTTCTTTTACTATTACCTTTTCTTTCTTTCTTTCTTTCTGGTGCAACCACTATTAAAAGTATCTTTGCAAAAAAATAATAATAAATAAATAAAAATAAAAAAAAATTAAAAAAGACTGAGAAGTGGAACAGAAATCTCAATAGATTTTGATGTTGGTACAAATTTCCTTGACAGTACAAGATAAGGGAACAAAATATGAAATGGAATTTAAAGATAAGAAAAAAAATGGGGGGTGGGGGGGGGGAAGGGGTGTGACCAAACAAACAAACAAATAAGCAGACACACTGACAAACAGACAAACAAAACTCTCCAAATTCAAAACTAAGACTGTTAAAAACATGAAGGGAAACAATGGTTTCTTTGTGGATTACATCATTGGTTTGGTATCGCTCTGCTGGAATTGTAAGTGCTGTTTTTGTTTGTTTGATTTGGCTGGTTGTGTGGGGTTTTTTTGTGTTTTTTTTTTTTTTTGTCTCATCAGAATTGCTGGTAATGGCTGTAAGGATGACCACTGACTGGCACCTTTGATAGACATGCCATGACATGTGGAACACGGGATGTGAAAGAAAGCGGTGTTCCCGCTAGAACGGAAAACAATTCGAATATATTCGCCCTGTAAATATGCTTAAAGTTTAAGTGTGGTAGAAAACTTCGATCGTCATTTTTAATATATTTAATCATTTATTCATTCATGTATTCATTTGTTTATTATTTCTTGCTATTGAACACCAAAACGATATACCTATGCAACCCAAGTTTTATCATGTCATCTAAAAGAATGACACTAAAACATGTAAACGAACGACCGAAGCAAGCAGACAGCAACCACACACACACACACACACACACACACACATAATATATATATATATATATATATATATATATATATATATATATATATTCAATTATAAAACAAAACTTGTTCTTATGTCTTAGAGTGAAGAAATAGGGGGAGATAAGCATTCGTATCTGCAGTGGCAGTTCATGCTGCCTAACTAACAGTATGTGCTTGAGTAGGTGAATGGGGAATAATAAATGCTTTCCAAAATGAGCTTTTAGCAAGCTTATAGTCTCCAAGAGGGAGACAATCTCCAATGGGGAGGAAACTCACTAACGTATAACTCCTGGTCAGATATCGGTATTTCGAAACATGATTGTTTCTCCTCAGTGACCGCGGAAAGTGGTAACTTGACTCCCTGCCTTTTTGGTTTTAAGAAGAATGCTATCCCAGAAAAAGGCTGGTGTGCAATACCGTAGTATGTTTGTTGAGCTTTCAAAAAACCAACCAAAGGTACCACCTAAGAAGCAAAAGAAAATCATGAAAAAGCAAAACAAGCTACATTTTCCTGTGAATAGTAGAAAATATAAAAAGATAACCTCTTAAGACACAAGTTCTGAAGGCCAGTTCTTGGAATGAATCCGCAAGGGACTAAATTATAATAAAACCGGAAATGAAATGAGGCAGGGAACAGTAAACGATAAACAGTAAACAAGTGGGGTATTTTTTGCTCCCGTAAGAAAACCTAACACAGAGTAACCTTTATTCAAGACTGGCACAGCCTTTTAAACTTGAATAAAGTCAGACAAATACACAGACGAAAAAATCTAATCGTGGGGGGGGGGGGGGGGGGGGGGGGGAGGGGGGGAGAACAAGCGCAGGCCAACAACTGAACTGTCTTCATAGTAATGACTTGGCAAAGATTTGGACTTAAGAGGGGGGGGGGGGGGGGGGGGAGTTTGAAGATGGAGAAACTGGGAACATGAAATTAAGAAAATATGTTACAGATATGAAAACTCTTACTAGCTGCATCAGGGAACCATCGCAATCCCTTTTGAAGGCAGATATATTTGTATTGCCTGCTCCGAGGCCTTTCGTCCGCTGGGTCGGAACGCATCAGTCTTGAATAAAGGTTACTCTGTGTTAGGTTTTCTTATGGGAGCAAAAAAATACCCCACTTGTTTACTGTTTATCTTTTACTGTTCCCTGCTCATTTCATTTCCGATTTTGTTTTGATTAAATTGAGGTTATTTGTATTTGTTTCTGTCCGTCTGTGTGTTTGTCTTTTGATCTCCCTTGCATCTTTGGGTGGATCCTCAAGCGTAGGCTCAAAGATTATCCCTATATTTTACACTATTTGCATAATGTCTTTAGTTTTTCAGCAACTTTTTTCCTCCCACACTTTCGTTTGGTTTCATTTACTATTCTTCGCTGGCTGCTTTGGGGGTGCTATTGGATTCTTTTTTGTACCCTTGGTGGTGAGAACACACCAGTATTATGGACTGTGGTGTGTCTCTGTTTGACGCCAGGAGTGCAGACACAACCAGCCGTGTCTCCCTGATGAGTTCTGACCCAGCAGACGAAAGGCCTCGGAGCAGGCAATACAAATATATCTGCCTTCAAAAGGGATTGCGATGGTTCCCTGATGCAGCTAGTGAAGAGTTTTCATATCTGTAACATATTGTCTTAATTTCATGTTCCCAGTTTCCCATCTTCAAACTCCCCCCCCCCCCCCCCCCCCCCCCCCCCCCCCCCCCCCCCCCCCTTTTTAAGTCCAAATCTTTGCCAAGTCATTACTATGAGGCAGTTCAGTTGTTGGCCTGCGCTTGTTCCCCCCACTATTAGATTGTTCGTCTATGTATTTGTCTGACTTTATTCAAGTTTAAAAGGCTGTGCCAGTCTTGAATAAAGGTTACTCTGTGTTAGGTTTTCTTATAGGAGCAAAAAAAATACCCCACTTGTTTACTGTTTAAATTATAATAGACTATAAATTCCAAGGATAAGTAACCAAGCACCATTCCAGCAACTTACAGAGCAGCTTGGTGTTGCAATGACTGCAAGAAATATTCAATTATTAGAACAAAACTTGCTCTTATGTATTAGAGTGAAGAAATAGGGGTCAGATAAGCTTCATATCTGCAGTGGCGTTAATGCTGCCTAACTAACAGTATGTGTTTGAGAGGGTGAATGGGGAATAATAAATGCCTATCAAATGAGCCTTTATAGATAATATATATATATATATATATATTCTCTCTCTCTCTCTCTTCTCTCTCTCTTCTCTCTCTCTCTCTCTCTCTTCACGTTGAATGTGTCAGTATGGTGGTTTGTGGTGGTAATCGTACATAATGGCCAACCAGCAGTTGTCATTTAGTCCCCCCCCCCCCCCCCCCCCCCCCCCCCCCCCCACTAACTTTATGTTCCTTATTGATGCGCTTTGTTTTATACTCAATGGTTTATTCTACAGTTAAAAACATTTTAGTTCATGTGCCTTTATCCAAATGCACACATTCGTGATTCGTGCTCAAAGACTGAGGGTGGAGAATGCGAGCGTTTTTTTTTTTTTTTTTTTTTTTTTTATGTTACAGTTTGTACTCCTGAAGAAGGCAACTAAAGCCGAACATTTGGGAAACGTTAATCTTGCTTGTTTGGATTTTTATCTACTTTAACTGTTGCCTAAAATTATCTATCCTTAAAACCTGCAAGTACAAGGAAAGGAGCCATAACATCAGCCTTCATTTGATTATTGGAGCTTTGTGGGTGAGTCCTTTCAAAAATGGAGACAGACATGAAAGTAAAAACAACAGCCCTTTGGACAGCATATTGTATGTTTCATACTACGTCATGCCTACTCCTTTGGGGCATGATTTGAGAGAGGACAGATATATTTCATTTTCATATGATGCTCCAGGACTGAGGAAAAAAAAACACGTGGCATCAGAACTCTCCTGGCGACGAATGTATTGATAATCCTAAGCAACTATCGCTGACACATAATCTTTCATGGACGGACTTCCCTTCAACACTAAAGTGGGGTGCAGAAAATAGGAGCAGAGAAGCACGGAAAGAAATGAGACGATACATATGTAAAGAATTCAACGATCTTATATCTCATGAGCAATATGTTTCTTTTATCCATAATGAATAAACAACTCTCTTGCCCCTGATCACTATGTCTTCGGCCGATGAAAAATGCATCTCTTTTGCTCAAGAGGAATAAAGATGTCTCTCTTGCGCGAAAGGAATTCATCTGTCTCTCCTGTTCATAAGATATATGTTTTTCGTCAATGATAAATATATCTTTCTCGTATAATTATATCTTTCTCGCTCAAAACGAAGATAATGTGTCTGTCTTGCCCAGTAGGGATATCTCTCCTTCGCCCACGAGAAAATGTGTCTCTCTCCTTTGAAGAACACTGTATCTCATGCCCCAAAAGAAATATCATGTTTCTCTGACGCATGGACAGCATTTCTCTCTTCCCAAGAGGACGCGCGGTATATATTATCTCCTGCTTGTAAGTAAATAGGTATCTCTTGTCTAAAGAGGAATACATCTGTCTTGTTTACAAATGATGTATATGTCGCACACATATGTGAATGCTTGTCTTTTCCCTATGAGAAATTTGTTTTTTTTTCGGCGATGTGGAGAATGTCTCAAAGAGTTATATTCCTTACGGACAACATAATTTACCGGAGAT
>JAMYXO010004849.1:0-16630 GCA_033310375.1 Conus canariensis | reverse complement strand
CAAACCCCCCCTCACACACAGCCACCCACCCCACACAAACAAACCCCCCGCTCACACAAAACATTGCATGCGCATATACACACACACCGCCGCCCCGCACGCCCCCGCGCTCACCCCGGGGAAACCCCGGGGGGCTACGCACACACACACAAAAAAAAACACACACCCCCCACACACACACACACACCCACCCCACACACACACAAACCCGCGCAGGCTCAAAATTACAAGCACGCACACAAAAACACTCGCACCCCGCGACAAACGCACCCCAAAAAGGGAAATGCGCGCCGTATGTACATGCACAAAACAAATGCACATGCGAAATGCAAACAATCACACAACACACAAAACCACACACACACACACACACACACAAAACACCCACACACACCCCCTCACACACTTTTTCCCTTAAAAACCTTGTCTACAATTGTTCAAATGAGAGAGAGAGAAAGAGAGAAAAAGGAGAGAGAGGGAGAGAGAGAGGGGCGAGAGAAGAAAACCCAGACAAAAAAGACGGGCCCAAACAGGGGAGGGGTTCATATGTGTATTGGGTTTTTGGGGTGTATCTGCCCCCTTCACACATCCGAATGCAAAAGTTGAATATTTCAAGGATTTCGAGAAACTGATTACAACTGGGGGGAAAAAAATGATTCTCTCTTTTCTTTTCCCCTTTTCTCCCCTCTCTCCCCCTCCCCCTTTTTCTTTTTTTTCCCCCCAGGGCGGGGAAAAAAGCAGTAAAATTTTCCTTATCTCTTTAAAAATTTTCTTTTTTTTTCTTTCATTCGTTCGTTCTTCTCCCCCCTCTCTCCCCTTTCTCTCTCTCCTTCTCCCCTTTTCTTGTCTCTCCCCTTTTTCCCTTCTCTAATTCCCCCTCTTTCCCCACTCTAATTCTCCCTCCCCCCTCTCTTTTTCTTCCCCCCCCCCCCCCCCCTCTTTCCCTCTCTCTCTCTGGGTGTGTCAATTCTGGGTGCCAAAATTACCGGGACCCACAGCAGGGTACATCCTTCAGCACCCCTGCTTTGTCTCGCGCGTGCACCATCATACTTACAAAAACACCACCACGCGCACGCACAACAGCACAGCTGCACGCCGTTCACACACACATACCCCACACCCCGCAGCTGACGGCAAGATATCTTGCGAGAAAAGACGTTAAATAAAACTACTAAACTGAATAAACTGAGCATAAAGCAGAAAGGGTGCAAAACCCTGCTGATGTCAACAACGCCCAGACACCTGGTTCCGGCTCTTGGGTATTCTTTGGTGAACTCACGCTCGACCGTACCTTTTGACGTTTTTTACCCCCCTTGGCCAGTAAAAGTCTGGCGGGATTTTTCCCCCAGGGCGGAGTGTCCCCAAATGTCTTCCCAAAGGGGTAGGGCCTAGGGCATGACCGAACCGGGGGGTGCTTTGGTGCGATTAGCGGAGTGGCAGTAAAGGGGTGACGAGGACGTCTGTGTACCAGCCCCTTGCTCCAGAATCTCCCGCACTGCGCGGGACGCCCTTGCGGGTTTCCCCCAACCAAACCCCGGTTTTTGTTGAGGGAGGATCCTTTTTTTCAGTGCTTTACGTTGGGGACCCCATGGTCAAGATTCAGTGATCAGGGGTTTCAGGGGGGGTTTCTGCCCTCTTTCTTTTGCTTGGGAAAACCGTGGTGGGGGGCCCACATACCCTCGGGTGGCAATGGATGATACTCCTGACGTTGACCACCCCCCAAAAGTACATGAATTGCCAAAATCAGTGGATACACAGGTCGGAAGGGGGCTGCCCTACCCTTTCCCCTTTTAAAATATGGTGTAGAAAAATTACCAAAACCGTAGATCTGGTTCCCGAGGGTGCTCCCCATTTGCCACTTTACTCTTCCCCCCCGAGGTCCTACTAGGGGCAACTGCTCTCGAAAAAGCTGTAGTCCTGTGTCCCGATGCTTCCCTTTCTTGCCACAACACCCCCGGGAAAGTAGGATATTTGGGGGGTGAAATCATTCTTCCAAAAGCCCCCTAACATGCGAGACGTCGGTTTTTTCGTCCCCTTTCCCCTTTGGGACAATCCCGAACGAAAGCCCTTTTCCCCCCGAGGAAGCAAAGCCGGGCTTGGCTCCGACGTTCCTGGGAATGCTGGGGACACGCCTTTTGGAGGTGAGGTGGTTTTGGGGTCACGTGACTCCCCTCGGAAGTTTTACTTTCCTGGGTCATCCGATAGCAAAAGACTCGCACTGCGAAGCTTCAGCAAAGGTTTCCCCGGCGAAGCTTAGTTTTCCCCCACCCCAAATTAAACTGCAGTTCCGAGAACGAAACTAAGTTGTTCCAAGGGAAGCAATCCCTTTTCCATTTCGGGCTTCAATCCAATATTCATAGTGCCCGGGGGGTTCCCAAACTGGTGAAAAGTCTTCTGAAGGTTTCCTCATTGGCAAACTGCTTTCTAGCACTCGGCATCATGTGAGTCCCCGGCGAAGAGCCGCTTTTAACTCGGTATAGGAAGCCCGGGGGGAATGTCAACAAAAGCCCTTACCTTTGGGGTACCCATGAGGTAAAGGGTTTTCCCCGGGGGCCGGTGGGGGCCCGCCCAAAGGGGGTGATTTTCTATGTTTTCCCCTTAAATTTGGGGGCAGGGTGGAACCACCGGGTTTTTCCCTCCCCATAAAACTTTTCCCCTGGGGAAAGGGCCCCGGGGGGAAAACCCCCTGTGCTTTTGGGTTAAACTTTAATGCGGCCGGGTTTTCTCTTTCTCCCCAAAAAGGGCCCCAAAGCCAATTTTCCCTTTTTTTTCCCGCGCCCCCTTTTTCCCACCCGCTCCGCTTTTCCCCCCCACCCTTTTCCCCCTTTGCCCCTTCTTAAACCTCTCCCACTCCATTTCCCTTTCCCTTGCCCTTTTTTTTTGGCTTCCCCCCCATCCCTGCCCCCCCCTTTTTTTTTTTTTTCCCCTTTTCCAGTTTCCCTTTCCCCCTTTTTCCCCCGGCCCCCCCCCCCTTTCCCTCCCCGGCCTCTTTCTTCTCCCAACCCTTCACAGCATGGGGATCCGGGGCTGGCCAGGAGGTGAGGCAAGGGGAAAGGCCCTGAAAGGGGAAGTCATTCTCATAGATACGCGGAGGGCGAATCCGAAGAGGAGGGCAAGGTCGTCTCGGAGGGGAGGGGAAGGGGGGTCATCTCTTATTGGCATTTGGGGGGGACCGGAGGACGAGTCCCCCGGGGAAGGGGAAAAAAACGACCGGGGTTTGAGGGCCTTGCCCGATCAGGGGCCCCTCCCTGGGGACTGCACCACGGCCCTGAAATGTGAGGGGCACCATTTCGTCTCGTTTCAAAAACTCCAGACACCTCCCCAACTGAAGTCCCCAAAATCCCCAATGATCCCAAAAGTTTTGCCCCACCCCCAAACCCGCAAACGAAATCCTTAGGTTTCCACGTGGCCACTTCCCCTTAGACCAGCACTCCCCTCGAGGCAAAAAGTATTTGAACCCACAACCCATAGTCGGGCGCACAAAAGGGGATTAAATCCAAGATTCGTGATAGTCACTAGGGTTTTAAGAGAACTATCCCCCAATTTTCCCAAAAGGAAAAAAAGCACTACTTAAATCAGGATTTTTAGGGGACCACCAACACGATGGGTTAACCCCCCCCCGAAATGACAAACCGTGAAAATAAAAGAAAATGTAAGGGTTTAGAAGCAAAAAACCATGGGCAACCCCAACAAAAACACCATAGGATACTTTTATCCAACGAACCAAATGGGCCACCAAAAATTTTCCCCCGAATCCCGTTCCTCCAAGATAGAAACCCCCAAAAGTCAAAGTCCAGAATGGGAAAAGAAATTTTATTAACTCACAACGTATCACAAATCCAATCCCCTAAATGTAGCGTATTCCACGAGAAGGAAAAACGAAGTAATAACGTTCCACAAGTTAACCTAAGGGTTCAAAAAAGTAACAAATTCCCAAAAAAGGGGAAAGGGGAAAAAGCGAAGTCCTACTTTGACTTTTTGATTTGTGAGCAACCCAAAAAATCCCAACCCTAAGTTACAGTCTAATTAGCCACAAGACAGAGAGTTTAACACAAATCAAAATGTTGACTTATGACAAAGTGCATAAATCCACAAAACCTTCAAACCCCAAAAAAATGCTTCACGAACCAAAACGCAAGATCTGCCACACTAAGCTACCCCAACGAACTGAACGTTAAACCCGGGCAGCTCAAAGAAAGCAAACAAAACTTCTCACCAAATGAACAGAGTACCAACCCCAAATAACTAAAAGAGCTAAGTTTTTTCCCCTAACGTCCAACGACGGAATACCCTTTGTTTTTAACATTAGACGTTGGAACAGTAATCTTAAAAAAAAAAAAAAAAAAACCCCTGGCCCGAAAAAAAGGGCCCGGTCAACAGTTTCTTTCCCCATGGAAAACATACCAAAATGAACCCAAATTTTAACACGACTGGGGGTTACAAAACGGGGCAAACAACGCTTTCACTGTATAAACTCCCCTTTGGGGCCCCGGGGTGCAAGAACCTAAACAAAAATTTCCAACCCTGGGGAACAAACCTATACCGGGTCAAATGTTGATTTCTCAAAATAAGATTCAAAAAACGTTTTCCCCCGTAAAGAGGCCCAAAAAAATCCCCCCATAAACTGGAATTTTTAAAAACGCTTTACCCAACCAAACCAAATTATCCCAAAAGAAAAGCAACAAACACAACAAACACGCATAATGCGGGGGCGGGCAAAAGAATTAACGCCCCTACCGCGAGGTCAAACATAAAACCCAAAATTCTACCGGGGGACTGACGTAACAAAAAACTGCACCAAAACGGTCACTGGGCCCCGGGGACGAACCACTCGAAAAACGTGGCCCAAGCGCGCGAAATTCCGTCAACACAATCTAGTCCAAACGGGCCCACTGAAAATCACGCTCTTAATAAAGGGGAAGGGGAAAAGGGGGGGCGACAGAAAAGGCGCAAGGGTTTTTGGAAAAACTTACGTGATCCGCGAGCTACCCCCAAATTTCCAAACCCCACGACCGACAAAATTTTTTTTTCCATCACCCAGTCACAAAAATTT
This sequence comes from Conus canariensis, assembly GCA_033310375.1. Classification (NCBI taxonomy): domain Eukaryota; kingdom Metazoa; phylum Mollusca; class Gastropoda; order Neogastropoda; family Conidae; genus Conus; species Conus canariensis. The sequence continues at coordinate 11,577 of JAMYXO010004849.1, read as the reverse complement.
ATTTTGAAAAATTAAGAAAGCCTAACTCACACTGATAAAACAAAAAAAATGCTTTATGTGCGCTAGACAAAAAGGGGAAACCTTCAATTAGGGCAACCCCCTTAACAAAGCAACACAGACGAAACCTAGGTGTAATAACAATGAAATAACACCACCAAGAAATTTTCCTTGTTTGTGAACGAAGTGGATAGACTTAGGTTTGGGAGCTAAGTTAAATTTGTTTGTAAAAAAACAAACCCAAAACTTGGGGAACCGCCCACCTACCCTTTTAAAAGTCGGGCTTTGGGGACCAATGCAACCCAAAATCAAATCAACAAACACTATACGACATCTGCACAACAACCTATTTAAAAATCAAAACCCTTTTTCCCATCCATACCTATTTTAACAAGGGAAAGAAAAGGGCGGACGGATTCGAAACAATAGCCACGTACCCAAAAAACAAATAAATACGGACAACGCGGAAGGAAAGGGCCCAAGGTCCCCACACCCAACTCCGAACACCCCCCCAAAACCGGTCCCCTCCTGGGGTTCCCTACAACTTAGAACCCCCCAAAACCAACCACCCATTAAATAAAGTAAGACAGGTCTCTCAAGGGGCGGGCGGGAGCAGTTCAGATTTGCTTTTACCTCCCCCTACACAACCTTGCCCCGCATCTCACCATAATTGTCATTGAGTACACCTGACGGGGGGGGGGGGGGGGGGCTTATAAGGGAATGGCATGGGGAAAAAAGGGGCGATCCTCAATCCCCTCAACACCAACAACAAGAGGGAAAAATTTCACAATATTTTTTCACATTCAATCTTCACTCGCATCCAAAGGGGGTTTGGGCCTAACAAAAGAAAAAGTTCGAAGGGGGAAAAAAAAAAAAAAAGGGGAAGAAAAAAGCACTATTCAGAACTAGAGACCCAAACAAATAAATTGAACAGACCCCCAAAAAAAAAACTCCCCGGATCCTCCCTTTTCCCAACCAAACCCACTAACCTGCTACAAGGCTTTAGCAAAGAAAAAAACAGTTCTAGAAAAAAATGCACATCCAAAAACCCAACCAGCTAGATTTAAACCAAAAAAAAAAAAAAAAAAACAAAACAAATTTGGGCCCTTTAAAAACCAGCCCCGAGCCGGGGGCCCCTGTCCACACACAAAAAAACTCAACCGAGTCATGACGAAAAAGGGGGGACCCGTAAGGGGTGAGTTCGTAGTGGGGGGTCTTCCTCCGAGGTGAAGAAATTTCTCGGGAAGGGACAAAGGGTTTCCCCCCACCACCGCACCACCAGTCCGAGGGCTATAACGATTGCCCGGGCGAAGGATACTGCAGGGGCCGTAATGCTGTCGCCCAGCCAGCCCAAGACCCACTGCAGTGAAAAAAAGGGGGAAAAACCCCCCACGGCGGAGATCAGTCTCCAGATAAAAACCCATCACCCTTTTGTCCTTGTTGTAGTCATTGTGTGGAAAACATAGTGGGCCCGGCCCATTTGGTCACAGTATGAAGGGTCGAAATTACCGTAGATAATGTCAACAATGTTTTTGTAAACTACCCCCGGGGGTTCCCAACCCTTTTGCCGTGGTCGGAGGGTTTTGCGTGGTCTGTGACCCATTTAGGCTTTGCGGGCGGGGGCATCAATACTTGAAGATAGGTGGTTTTTAAAATCCCTTCTGGGCCCTGAGAATTTCAAGATGTGTCTGGCCAAAAATTTAACGGGGTAAGGAGTTGATCCCCCTGGTGGGGCTTCCAGGGTCAGATGGCAAAGGGTGGGACCCGACTAATAGAAACCCCCTTTTCCTTTTCTTGTTTTCTGCCTTTCTTTTTTGGGCTTTTTTCTATTTTTGTCCCCCCTTCAAGTCTTCTTTTCCACCTCCTTTTCTCTCTGGGGGTTTCTTAAAAATCCGCCGCGTTTCCCGTGCGGTGCGACCTGGGACGGGGGGGGGATGAGTTTCCGGGTGTTTGAAAAGGGGGGGCCCCAACGCCCTCAACACTCATTTTGGGCTCGGACCCCCCTTTAGACAGGAGGTAAAATTTTGGCCCCGCGTGTATTTTAATCGGCCCCCCCTTTTTGGGGGGTGGGTAAAGACAGGCAGTTCTCCCGCGGGCCCAATTTTTCCCCCTTGCAGTGTGGCTCCTGCCCCCGGGGGAGTTGAGCATGATCAGGGGGGAAAAAAAAGGGGTAGTGGCGTTTGTTTGTCGTATATCTTCCTGAAGCCGGGAAAGGGGGTTTCAAGACAGTGATTTTTTGGGCCCCGGGCCCCCTTTTGTTGGACCCCAAAGGGGGTTTGGGAAGGGGAGGAACAAAATATAATTTAAACAAAACATGGTTTTTTCAAAAATCCCCCCCCCCCCCCCCCCCCCCCCCCCCCCCAAAAAGGGAAGGGGAAGGGCAGCAGCCCCTATTTCAGGGGATTTCGAACCCGGCAGTAAATCGGTATAGAGAAAAAGAGAGGGGGGACGGGTTTTCTGGGCTTCCTGGCTCGTGATAAAAGGGGGACGGAGCGGGAAAACCCCTTTAGCCCCGGGGGCCCCTTTTTGGGGGTTTTCCAAAAAGGGCCTTCCCAAGGTCTAGGGGTAAACCCTCCTCCGGGGAAAAGGCTCCCGGAACGGATCATTCCTGGGTCCAGGGCAGGTCAAAAAAACAATGGGAAACAGCTTTTAAAGGGAAAAAAGCTCGTGGACAGGAGTTTTGGGGTGACTCCCAAAAGCAATTAAATTTCACCCAAGGGGATTTAAATTGGGTGCCCGGATTTGAAAGGTTTTCTCAAAAGTGGAGATCAAGCCCGGAAACTTGCACCCCAAAGGTGTGGCCAGAGTGCTAGGGGTGACGTTAAAAAAGGTGCAAAAAGATTCCCCAAACCAAAACCCCCCCTTTTTTCTGACATTTGCAACCCTTTTGCTGCCTCGGGTTATTAAATTTGGGTCCCAAAAATGCCCGGTGAAATTTGTTTTGTCCCACCCCCGTTGAGGGTTTCAGATTTTCAAAAAATTTTTGGGACATGTCAGAAAATCGCTTTTTGGGGGGGGGAGGAGGTGTGGGGTTTTTTGTTGCAAGGAAACCCCATGAGGGGCCTTTAAAAGACCCGGCTCATTGCGAAAACGGGGGTGGGGGACCACCCCCCCTCTTACCCCAAATGCCTGTCTGGATCCGGGGAGTCAACTTTTCAAAAAGGGTTAAAACAAAAAAGTTCTCTTTTTTTTTTTTTTGAGGCACGAAAACCCAAGGGTTGTTGGCAGTCAGACCCCAACAGGTTTTCATAGGCTTCAGCAATAAAAAAAGTAAGGGGCCCCTTTCCCAGTCGGGCTGCCGAGGGATGAATTTATTTTCAAAGAATTAAAAGGGAAAAGACCTTTAAAAGCCCGGGTGGAAGAAATTTCCCCACCCCCCAAACCCAAAAGTGGGTCCCTGGTGGAGGAAAACAATCCCCCACCCCAGATCCCCAAAGGTTTTATTTCCAATTGCTGCTGGCAGTGAAAAAACCCAGGCCCCCCGCTCGAACTTCCCGGGGCGGGTCCCCCGTGGGGAAAGGGAGTTCAACCAAGTGTGGAGTTTGGTGGAGATGAGGAAAAAAACCCCCAAACCATCTCCAAAATCCAGCCCTTTCTTCACCTGGGGGAAGGTTTTCCCCAGGGTCTGAAAAAACCAAACAGTCCGGAAAAAATTTAAGAAATAAATTTGCCCCCACTAACGCAGCGATGAGGGGAAAATTGACTTGATTTCTCCCCTTTTTCACCCACTCCCCCCCATGGTAGTAGTAAAACAAATTTCCCTTGGGAATTTTCTGGGGCCTAAATTAAAATTTTTGGAGCTGACCCTTCTGGTAAAAACAGAAAACCCTTTCCCGTCGTGGCTCTTAAAGGGAAACTAAATTAAAAGCCAAAAAGACCTTCACTTTTTTTGGGTTTTTAATATTTTTCTAAACCTGCACAACCATCCACTTTGGGGAGGGTTCAGGCGGTGTTGCCCTTCTTTTACAAAAAAACTTTGCGGTTTAGTCCTGTCGCCTCGGGCCTACCCCCCTTTCGGCTGTGCTGCGGAGTCACTCTCTCCCAAGACTGTTACAATCTGCTCACTGAAATTCTGCCACTTCTGTCCCCGGGTTTTCGTCAGGACCTTGTCGTCTGATCGGGAAAATTTCCCCGACCTTTTTTGTGTTGGGTACTTTAATGGTCACAATCCTCTTTGGGGGGAGTGTCAGTTCGTCATCCGGGTCTGCTTTTGAGGGTGTCCTTTTAGACTTTGATTTTTGTTGTCTGAACGATGGAGCTCCAACTTACCTCCACTCTTTCCCCAAAGGGTTTATTTGTGTTTAGATTTGTCGATTTGTGGCCCCTCGCTGGTCTGGGGCTAAGAGTGGTTGTCCTGACGTCTACACGGAAGTGGGGCCAAAATTTTCCTGTTCTTTAAAACCTGTATTAAATGAGGAGGGGCTTCTGTTACAAATTTTAAAATTTTAAAAAGGCCAATGGGATTTCTTTGTAAAACCCAAAATTTTCCCAAAAAAGTTCCAAAGGGAAATTTTTTTTTCTTCCCGAGTCCCCTTTCAGCCGAATCTTGACCCTTTCTTGTAAATGTGCTAAACCCGTTTTTCCAATGTTTCCCACAAACTCCAAATGCCAAAACACCCCGGTTTAAATTAACTGCCAAAAAAATTTAAAATTTGCAAACGGGCTTTAGCGTCGGGGATTTCCAACGACCTTCAGGGCCCCCAAAGCTCGAGCCCCTCAGAAATCCGCGCCAAAACGAGCACTTTCCAAATCAGTAAAAGTTTAGGGCTTGGAGAAAATTTGCTCCGGGGTGACATCAAAAACTGCAACCCCAAAGAGTTGGGGCCAAAAAAATCACCCACAGCAAAAAAGGGTCAAAAAAAATTTTTTCCAAACAAAACTGAAAAGGCCCCTGACGACAAACCGGGACAGAAGGTGGCAATACAGGGGGCAATTGTAACACCCTTGTGGGGTGACTCTCCCCACTACGCCAAAGGGAGGTGGGCAAGCGAAGGACAAACGCAAAGTTTTGTGAAAAAAAAGGGGGCAACACCGCCTGACCCCCCCAAATTGGTGGTTGGCGGGTTTTAGAAAAATTTAAAAACCCCACCGGGGATCAACTCCTTACCACGTTAGTTTAGGCCCAAAAGACTTGACTTCTAGGCCTAGAAGCAAATTTTTAAAAAAACCAGCCTATCTTAAGTATTTGATGCCCCCCCCAGCAAGCCTAAGGGATCACGGACCCCCAAGCAACCCCCCGGGCCCCGGGAAGGTTTCAACCCGGAGGGTATGACAAAAAATTGTTGCATTTTCGTATTGCGACCCTTCATCTGGGCCCGCCTGCCGGGGCCCACTATGTTGCCACAAAATGCACAAAAGGGACTATAGGGGATGGCTTCTATCTGGAGATGATCTCCGCCGTAGGGCGGATTTTTCGCCCTTTTTCTTCAGCTGCAGCTCCGGTTTGGGGTGGTGGGCGCCCATTACGGACCCTGAGCACCTTCGCCCCGGCACCAGTCGTTTTTCCCGACCGGGGGACGGGGGGGGGGCGGGGGCTGGGGTGGGGGGAAACCTTTTTCCTTCACCGAGACATTGCTTCACCTCGGACGGAAGACCAGCCCCCTACGAAAGTCAACCCCCCTTAAAGGGTCCCCCCTCTTCTCGGCCAGGACCCAGTTGAGTTTTTTTTTATCTCGTGTAGTGTGGACATGGGTCTGACGTGCGTGTGCGTTGGGTTTAAAAAAAAATTCACCAATTTTGTTTTTTTTTTGTTTTTTTTTTTTTTTTTTTTTTGGTTTAATCTGCTGTGTAGGTCCTTTTGGAGGTTGCATTGTTTTTAAACTGTCTTTCTTCTGTCATTCTGCTGAATGTCCTTGTGCGGGTTAGTGGGTTGGGTTTGGGGACAGTACCCCGGACCCTGGGAGTTTTTTTTTGGTCTTTTCAATTACTTTGCCCCCTAGGTCATCTATTCTAAATAGTCCTTTTCTTCTACCCCTTTTTTTTTTTTTTTTTTTTTTTCCTCTCTCGACTATCTTTTTCTCCCCCTTTGTTAGGTCCTCCCCTTTGGATGCGAGTGAATATTGAAAAATGAAAAAAGTATTGTCGAAACTTTTTCCTCTTGTTGTCTGGTGTTGAGGGATTGAGGATCGCTCCGTTTCTCCCACTGCACATTACCTGTATAAAAACCCCCCCCCCCCCCCCCCCCCCCCCCCCCCCCCCCCCCCCCCCCCCCCCCCCCCCCCCTGTCAGGGTGGTACTTACTTGACAATTATGGTGGAGATGCGGGGAAGGGTATGGAGTGGAGGGTTTAAAAAGCGACACTCTGAACTCGCTACCCCCCCGACCCTTGAGAGCCCCCTGTCTTTTTTACGTTATTTAAGGGGGGTTTGGTTGGGGGGGTTCTAGAGTTATGGGGAAACCCCATGGAGCGGCCCGGTTTTTTTGGGGGGCGTCGGCAGAGTTCCGCGCTCGTGGCGGACCTTCGGCGTTTTTCCTTTTTTCCGCGTTCGTCCCCGTATTTATTCTTGTTTGGGGTTTCCCCCGGCTATTGTTTCTAGATTCCGCCCCCCTTTTCCCCTCTTTCCCTTAGTTGAATAGGTACTTGGATGGGAAATAAGGGTTTTGAATTCTAATTAATGGTCTTGCTTGTGCAGAGTCCCTCGATACAGTGTTTGTATGATTTTGGTTTTGGGCGCATTTGCCGTACCCCCAAAACCCGACTCTGTTAATAAAGGGAAAGGGAGGCACTTCCCCAAAATTTGGTGCTTTGTTTACAGACAAAATTGAACTTTGCCCGTACCCTAAGTCTTCCACTTCGTTCACAAAACAAGGAAAGACTATTCTTGGTGTTTTTTTATTGTTATTACACACTAGGTTGTACGATCTTGTTCTTAGTCTAAGGGGATAGCCCTAAGTTGATAGGCTTTCCTCTTCTGTTTTTAGCGACTTTCAAGCAGTTTTTTTGTTTTTCCTATCTGCTGCGATGTTAGGGCTTTTTTAAATTTGTTCAACACTAATTTGTGTGACTGGGGTTGGGAAAAATAAATTTTGTCGGTCGTGTTTGAGAATTGGAGGTAGCTTGCGGATAACGTAAGTTTTTCCAAAGAACCACTTGGCCTTTTTCTGTCGCCCCCTCTATCGTTTTCCCATTCAGTTACAGGAGTGATTTTTAGCACTGGGTCCCGTCTTTGGACTAGTTGTGTTGCACGGGTTTTTCGGCGCGCTCATCGGCCATGTTTTATCGAGTCGGTTTGCCCCGGTCCCCCGTGACCGGTTGGTGCACGTGCATTTCCGTGTTTACGTCAGTCCCCGGTAGAATTTAGGTTAGTTTTTTGACCTCGCGGTAGGGGTCGTTTAATTCTATGTCCGTCCCTGCATTAGCGGGTTTTTTGATGTCTTTTTGCTTTTTCCTTTGGAAATTGGTGCGGTTGGAGTAAGCTTTGTTAAAAAATTCCATTGTATAGGTGGATTTCTTTGGCCTCTTTACTGGGTAAAACGTCTTTAAAGTCTTTTTTTGGGAAAATCAAAATTTGTTTTCCCGGGTATGGTTTTTACCCAGGGGTGGTAATTTGTTTAGGTTCTTGGGGCCCCCGGTGCCCCAAGGGGTTGTTTTACAGTGATAACTGTTGCTTTGTCGATTTTTTAATCCACGTCGTGTTTAAATTGGTTTAGTTTGGAATTTTTTTCCATGGAGGAAAAAAAAACTTTTTAGCCTGGACCACGTTTTCTGGCCCCGGCGGTTTTTTTTTTTTTTTTTTTTAAAATTACGTTCTCAAAAGCTTTGAAGTTTAAAAACATAAATGGTATCTCCGTCGTTTGGGCGTTTGGGGAAATAACTCAAGCTCTTTGTAGTTATGGTTGGATATGGTGTTTTATTTGGTGGGGAAATTAGTTTTTTCTTTACATATTTAGCTTTTGCCAGGTTAAGCGATTCAGGGCGTTGGGGGTAGCTTGTGTGGCAGTACCCTTTACGTAATTTTGGTTCGTGAAGCATTCTTTCTGAGTTTGAAAAAGGGGGTTTTTGGATTGGGCTGCATTAGTCTAAAGTCATTAAAATTTTTGTTTGTTGTTCAACTACTCTGTCTTTTAAATACATTAGACGTAACTTCGGTTTTGGGGATTTGTTGGTGTTGATACACTAAGTCAAAAATCATACGTAGGACTTCGTATTTTTCCTTCCCCGTTTTTGGAATTGTTACAGTGTTGACTACCCTTAGCAGTTAATTTTGGAACGTTTTTACTTCGTATTTTCCTTCCGTGGGAATCATACAATTTAGCGGATTGGGTTCTGTACGTTGTGAGCTTTAATCTTTTCGGTTCCATTCTTGGGCTTTTTACTTTTGGGGGTTTTATTTGGGGGAACTTGGACTTCGGAGGAAATATTGTTGGTGGACCACTCTTTTTGGTTCGTTGGATGAAGTACTTCCTCATGGTGTTTTGTTTTGGGGTTTCCCCTGCGGTTTTTACTTACATCAAACCCCTTTAAATTTTTCATTTTTTCTTTCACGAGTGTTGCATTCCGGGGAGGGTGGGGAAAACCCTCGTGTTGGTGGTACCCCCTTTTAACCCTTTTATTTAAGATAGTGCGTTTTTCCCCTTTTGGGAAAAATTTGGGGTAGTTTCTTTTAAACCAGGACTTTCACAGAATCTTGGGTTTATTCCATTTAGGTCGCCCGTACATTGGTTGTGGGTTCAAATACTTTGTGACCCGAGGTGTCGACTGTGGTACTAAGTGCGAAGGGACACACGGGGAACCTTAAGGGATTTCGTTTTACAGGGTTCTGCGTGGTGGTGCAAAAACTTTTGTTCACTTGGGATTCGGTTTACTTTATTGTGGTGAGGTGTGCTGTGATTATGGAACACGTAGCGGACTGGGGGCCCGATCACACGTTCTAGATCGTGGTCAGGGAAACCCACCAGGGGGGGGGGAGCCCATGACTCGGGCGAAACTGGCCCTACTACCCAGGTCGTGTTTTTTTTGGTGGGACTGTCCCCCCGGTCCCCGCAATGTCCACGATACAGGAGATGACCCCCCCGGGTCACTCTCTCCGAGACGACCTTCCCCCACTCCCAGTCTCGGGACTTCCGCCCCTCCGCGTATCTATGAGATGACTTCCGTTTTCCCAGCCTTCGCCTTTGCCTCATCCTCCTGGACCAGCCCCCATGGATCCCCCTTTGTGATGAGGTTGAGAGGAAGAAAGAGAGGCCAAGGGGGGAAGGGGAAGGGAAGAAAGAGAGGAAAGGGGAGAGAAGAGAGGGGGAGGAGAGGAGACTGGAAAAGGAAGAGGGCGAAAGAGAAAAAGGAAAAAGAGAGAGAGAGAGGGAGGGAAAAGAGTGGGAGGGAAAGAACCCAAAGGAGAAAAAGAGGCAAGAAGAGAGCGGGGAAATTGGGAGGGAGAGGAGTTGGGAGAGAGGGGAAGGAACGGAGATGGGAGAGGAATGGGGGAAAGGAGATGGAGCGAGATCGAGAGAGAAGAAAAACGGCTAGACGGGGGGCCCAGAAACGAAAGAGTTGGGGACTTTGAGGTGTTTGGGGGAGGGGGAAAGAGAAAGATCCGGCCGAGCTGTCAACAGTTGATGCAGCCCAAAACACAGTCTGTGGTTGCTTCCCACATGGCTCCCGCCCCGGAAAAAGATTTTCATAGGGATGGAAAATCCCGGGGGTTTCCCCCCATGGCTAATATGCCATGTATAGTGCTAGCGACAACAAGATCTTACATCGCGCACTTTTGGGAGGGGTAGCCCCTGCGTACCACTGACCGACCCGAGGAAAACCCCCTTTCCCCCCACGGGAGCCCCGACAGGGAAGGGTAAAGGGGCTTTGTTGACATTCCCCCGGAGTTCCCATACCCATTAAAAGCGGCTCTTCGCCCGGGGATGCACATGACTGCCGAGTGCTATAGAAAGCGTTTCGCACAATGAGGAAAAATTAGAGGAGACTTTTCACCAGTTTGGGGAACCCTCCGGGGGCACTTGGGAAAATTGGTTGAAGCCTCAGAAAAAAGGAAATGGGTTGCTTCCCCTTTGGAACAACTATAAATTCGGTATTCAGGAATGCAGTTTAAGTTGGGGGGGGAAAGAAAACAAAAGGACATTCGCCGGGGCCCAACCCAAAATTGCTGAAGCCTTTCCCGAAAGATGCGAGTCGTTGCTATGGGAGGGCCTACCCCAGGAAATAGAAAGGAAACTTCCCGTGGGGAGTAAACGTGACCCCAAAAACCCCCGTCACCCCCCAAAAGCGATGTCCCCAGAAATTTTCCGGGAAAAACGTGGGGAGCCCAAGCCCGGGCTTTGTTTCCTCTGGGGGGAAAAAGGGGCATTTCCCTTCGGGATTGTCCCAAAAGGAAGGACAAGACAAAATCCGAAAGGGCTGCTGTTTTGGGTGGCAAATTTTGGGGAGAATGACTTCATTTACCCCAAAAATATCCCACCTTCCCGTCGGGGAAATGTGTTTGGGAAAAAAAGTGGAAAAACTATCGGGGGGCCCAAGGGGGCTACAGGATCTTGTGAGGGCAGTTTTGTCCCCCCGTGAGGCACCCCGAGGGGGAAGGTGCCAAAAATGTCAGGAATCGAGTCATCCTTCAGGGCAACCCGATCTACGGTATTGGTAGTTTTTTCTCACCATTCTTTAAAGGGAAGGTAAAGGGCAAATTGCCCCTTCCCGCGACCTGTGTACTCCCCATGATTTGGGAATTCAGTGTCTTTTGGGGGGTTGGGGCCCAAAGTCAAAGGGGAAAACCCTCCGAGGGTTTCCACCTGAGGGGTAAAGTGGCCGCCACCACGTGTTCCAAGCACAAAGAAAGAGGCACTGAAAAACCCCCCTGAAAGCCCCTGAATCAGCAGACATCTTGCCCATGGGTCCCTTTAACTGTAAAACAGCATGCAAACAAAAAGGAAACCCCTCCTCAACAAATCCGGAGTTTTTGGGTTTGGGGAAAACCCGCAAGGACGTCCCGCCCGGCCCGGGGCGGTTTTGGGGTTCGTGAGACGCAAGGGGCTGGTACACAGACGTTTACTCGTAAACCTTCTTTATCTGCCACTCAAACTAATTTGCACCAGAAGCACCCCGCGGTTCGGTCATGCGCCCAGGCCCACGATACCCCTATGGCCCAAAACATTTGGGGACACGTCCGCCCTGGAGGGGAAAACCCCCCCAGTTTTACTTTGGGAAAGGGGTGGTTTTAAAAAAAAGTCCAAAAAAGGGCCCGGTTTGCAGCTGTGATTTGGGTTTTCCCCAAAGAACTACTCCGAAGGGGCCGGAACCCAGGATGTCTTGGCGTTGTTGACATTTAGCAGGTTCTTTTCACCCCTTTCGGCATGACTGTCGTTAGTTCAGGTTTGTAGTTTTATTTAAAAAGTCTTTTCATCGCAAGATGGGTCTTAGACCTGTGCCCCTGACTGCGTTTTGTGGGTGTTTTTTTTTTGGGGGTGTGGAACGTGCGTGCATGCGTTTGCTGTTTTTTGGGGGCGTGGCGTGGGTGTGTGTTTTTGTATATGGGAGTATGTGGCACGCGGGGAGGGAAAACAGTGTGCTGCGGATGCTGACCCGTGCTGGCTGAGTCCCGTTTTTGAAAAGGGGCATCTCCATGAAAATTTAAAACA
>JAMYXO010004848.1:12500-16632 GCA_033310375.1 Conus canariensis | reverse complement strand
AAAAGAAGAAGAATGATAAAGATGAAAGTAGTGATGACATTAATGATGATGATGATGGTGGTGGTGGTTGTGTGGTAGAGAGAGAGAGAGAGAGAGAGATGAGAGGAGAGAGAGAGAGAGAGAGAGAGAGAGAGAGGAGAGAGAGAGAGACAGTTTGTCAACACAAATTTTTACCGAAGCCGCTGATAGTGTTAACGTTTTGAGTGACAGGGTTTCCTGAAACAAAAATGCCATGCCAAATAATGACACAAATGTTTACATAAACAGAAATTGCATGGATCGAGCCATTTAAACAAGCAACATAAATAGAACATATTACATAGTTTCAGTTTCACTTTCATCAAGGAAGTGTCACTGAGTTTCGTTTGGTCCATATGCTTTTTTTTCTTCTTCTTATTCGAACACTCAGACAGGAACCACAGAGGCAATGATGAAGGCTGCTGTTACGGTGGAGGTCCTCCAGAGATCCACAGAGCTTCTCCCTCGTCGATGTGTTAGCAGGCCAGGTCTCTGCTCTTAGCTTTTTTATGTGTAGGACAATCCTGCAGGAAGTGTTCCGCCGTCATTGGAGCGGCATCGCATGGGTACCCTGACGACTCGCCAATGTGGCGTTATGTGAACATGTGGTGTTTAAGTCTGGATCGCCCTGTCCTCAGTTTCGGTCAATATAGCTACATCACATCTCCTAAGCTTACGGGCCAGAGTAAGTCAGTTGGTAGAGCGGAGGACTCGTGATCCTTATGATCCTTAGGTTGCTGCTTCGAATATCTGCCGGGCCGATTTCTGTGCAGGAGGATTTTTCCCTCAGAGTTAACATTAGTTCTGACTCCATTCTAGAAAATTCTTTCGAATGAGACTATAATCAAAGTGCCGTGTGTAATCACACGCTTAATATCTTGTACACCCGTTAAATCCCATTATCAACTTTCAGAAAAGACAGCCAGTTTGGTTGTTGGTATTGATGACACGTATGCACGTAGTACACATCGAAAGAATGAAAGAATGAATGATAAACTGAATGACTGAGATTCGACTGAATGATATGGGAAACGACCTAGCGTAGGGCCAGCAGGTAACTCTTCTGTCGACTATACCAGGCAGGCAGCCCGTTGTGTAGACTAGAATGTGTATTGTAGTGCGCTTAGAGTTTGGTCTCTAACCGAGGACAGACGCTGTATAACTACATCTACATCTACCACTACTGCTACTACTACCACTACCACTACTATACTACTACTACTACTACTACTACTACTACTACTTATAATCATGATCATAATGGTAATAAGTAATGGGACCACAGTGTCCAGGATTTACAACTGATGGATATATCAATAATTAAGAAAAAGGGTTTGAGACGAGGGTCTCACTGATACGACTTGGCAGATATCTGAACTGTTCATTAGTTCAGTGCTCTGGTCAGACTTGGATACCTGTCAACATTGTCTGCATCGCTGTTAGAGTTGTATGTGCGTTTTCGTGTGTGCACACGAGCATGTGTGTGTGTGTGTGTGTGTGTGTGTGTGTGTGTGTGTGTGTGTGTGTGTGTGTGTGTGTGTGTGTGTGCGTGCGCGCGCGCGCGTGGCCTATGTGTGTGTGTGTGTGTGTGTATGCCAGTACATGTGGCATGTGGGCGAATTTGCGCGCGTGTGTGTGCGTTCATGTCAATGTGTATGCGTGTGTGCATGTGTAATCTGTAGGTATATGTGAACATGTTTCTGCATGCACGATTTGTGCTTGCGCGCACATATCTGTATGTATGACAGAGACAGAGACACAGACAGACAGACAGACAGACAGACAAACAGACAGAGAGAGGGAGAGAGAGAGAGATTATCCGAGACTGAGACAGACAGTCAGGGACAGAGAAAGACACAAAGGGACAGAGCGACTTTGCGGTGAAAGGAAAGAGTGAGGGATAGAGAGATATTCACAAAGAGAGAGATAAGCAGATGGACAGTATTACCAGTGGTGCTAATGGAGCTGTCAACAGTTGGAGTGCCTGGGGTTCCTGCAAAAAGAACACTTGTTTAGATCCAAAAGACTAATTGGCCCTAAAATGGCAGGTCACACACACACACACACACACACACACACACACACACACACACACACACACACACACACACACATGGTGAGAGAGAGAGAGAGAGAGAGAGAGAGAGAGACAGAGAGACAGAGAGAGACAGAGAGAGACAGAGAGAAATACACAGAGAGAAACAGATAGACTGAGAGCAAGAGAGAGAAAGAGTGTGAGGCAGGGAGAGAGAGTGAGAGAGAGAGAGAGAGAGAGAGAGAGAGAGGTGTGTGTGTGTGTGTGTGTGTGTGTGTGTGTGTGTGTGTGTGTGTGTGTGTGTGTGTGTGTGTGTGTGTGTGATAGTGAAAGAGACAGATGGAACGTCAATCACGAGATGACATTACCAGTGATGTTTATAGTGTTGTTAGCAGTTGGAGTGACAGGTGTTCCTGAAAAAAGGAAAGGAATGCCAAATACAACCACTACTCACACTAGAAGTTTTGACATTTTATGGCTGAAGCCATTAAAACTAGAGGAAACTGCTATTGATAGCACCCCCTTCTGTGACTAAATTGACACCACCACCCCATCCACTCCTACAGACACCCTCTCCTACAAATTGTACAAACACACACCTCTGTTCCATTTGTCTCACAAACGGCAATCAAGATTGCAAATCTATGCCAACTCTCTGAAATCCCCCCCCCCTCCCTATTTTTCCCATCCAACCTCCACCCCCCCCCCCCCCCCCCCCCCCCCCCCCCCCCCCCCTCACTCTTTCTGCAGTGGTTTTCAAGTCGCTGGCAGCTGGGCTTTGGAAACAATGCCATGGAAAATGATGACGTCACGTTGGAAGTATGTCGCTCGGCCCATTCCCTCTCCTTCTCTCCCTTCCCCCTTTTCCTTCCCTCTCACTCATCTCATGTGCAGAGCTTGTCTTGGGTTAAGACAAAGGATCGTGCTCCCTTTCCTTCCTCCGTCTACCCTACTCCATGGCAACCATGCAGGAATGACGCAATTATGTTAAATTGCGCTTGGTCAATGAGCATGTTGGCGTTCTAAAAGTAACCCCAACTGCTAAGAAAACGCGTTTTTGAATCTTCTGTACAATACCTCCTACTGTAAGTAGTGGGGGGCGACCAACCCCCCCCCCCCCCCCTCCCCTTTTCTCTGTCTTTAGTGAAACAAAGCCAACTGTAACCGGAACCGGATTAGAATGCTTAGCCTACAAAAAGGACAAACTCAGTCCCTTCAGTTTACTGCCTCCACCTACAGCCATAAGACTGACACAGTGTAGCCACAAAGACAACAGGAGTAAATCAGAGAAGGAACGATCATCTCCTCATCCTCAGAATCTCCAAGGTTCTATGGCTCACTGTTTCCCAGAAGAACAGTAAGTTGAAATTACGTTTCATTGCTTGCATGTATGCCATGTGTTTTGATATGATGAAGGAGTATTGTATTGTAATAGTATGTTTGCCACAACTTGGTGAAAACCTTTAAGATGCTTGAGTAAGATTCTGTGTAAACAATCTGATGAACCTGCTTGTTTACAATCTGACTTTTGCCAGTATTCAATACTATCTGTTAAGATGATAACTGAATGATAACTTCTGAAAAGGAGTATGCCTGCACTAGATGAAAACTGTTGATTTCTGAATACTGTGAATCGTCGGAATCCTTTGAAGTGTATGACTTTTAAATCTAAACCACATGTGTACTTGGGCTAAAGGTATTCCAAGTTTCTTCAACTTAATTTAAAAAAAAAAACCAACAATGAAGAGCTATTTGACTTCCACTGTTTAGCATTATATTCCTGTCACCTACCCCTTGTTTCACTCAAACTCTGAGATTAATAATTATGGCAGATATCTTTATGCTAGTCTAAATCTTTGTTGGCTGAGATCTCACACATTTACTGAAAGCTAGAGGGCAAGTGTGAGAACTCGGCAAGCCAGACTCTCAACTACTTAACTACAGACCAGGTTCTGTTTGTTTTAGAACCTGGGTTCCTACCTACCTTGGGCATGCCTGGTTGTAAACAAACACCACAGCCCAGCCCAGCAGGTCTCCTGAGAAGTGGATCAGTCACCAGCAACCAGAGAGAGATTAAGT
>JAMYXO010004848.1:0-7500 GCA_033310375.1 Conus canariensis | reverse complement strand
CTCGACACACCTAAAATAATTTAAATTTCATCATGAAATCAAAGCAGAACTAGGCTGAAAAAGGGAAGAGAGAGAGAGAGAGAGAGAGAGAGAGAGAGAGAGAGAGAGAGAGAGAGAGAGAGAGAGAGAGAGAACAAAACAGAAAAGGAGAGAGAGAGATGGAGAGAGAGAGCGAGAGAGAGAGAGAGAGAGAGAGAGAGAGAGAGAGAGAGAGAAATAATACGAGAGAGAGAAAGAGATAGTAAACATAGATATACAGTCAATCAAGAGATGACATTACCGTGTATGTTCATAGTGCTGTTAGCAGTTGGAGTGACAGGAGTTCCTGAAAAAGGGAATGGATGCCATATTAAACCACAGCTGAAAATAGAAAAACAAATTACATGCATTATGATACAGAGAAAAATGTTTTTCCTAGCTCTTATTGCTGGAAACTAGCTCAAAAAAGGAAGTTCAGAGAGAGAGAGAGAGAGAGAGAGAGAGGGGGATACGGATACGGATACGGATGATTGAATCATTGTAGGCCACAGTCCCTTATGATGGGGTGGATTACACGTTTACAAAAATGATACTATGAAGCATATTGATCAAAACGAGAACAGCAAATGCTCAAGAACAAACTGTGCTTCGGAATTTGAAGGCTTTGTATAGGTACAAGGCAAATTTTTTTAACAACATCCTCTTTAGTGCAGGCCATAAGTAAGATGAGTCTAAATACAGATGGTTGTCTATAATATTTAGGCGGGATGAACTCATCTCTAAGACCACTCAAGGCAGTACACTGTAATACAAAATGAACTTCATCTTCATATGCATTTTTGCATAATGGACAGATGAGATCAGAGTTGTAATGTTGTCTATAACGAAAATGATGAACAAAGATATCCGATATTCCCAGTCTAAATCTTGTCATTATAAATTTCAGATGTCTGTCCATTTTCATTGACAGATAAGTCGGAATATGATGCAAGGAGTTATACTGTCTATACAAATCAAATCTAGTACTATCATTTATGTGGGAATTCCATTCTTGCCATCTACTATCAACTAGTCTTGTACGAACCATTCGGATAAAAGTCGGTTCATCTCCTACATCCTGATTTAACCAGACATATACAAAGCCTAATTCATATAACTTAATTCTCAACTTTGTTACCCAGTTTGGTTTTCCCCTAGCATCCAGATTACATAACATGTTATAAGCTTTCTTTGGTAACCTAGAATCGTTCATTTTTATCAGTTTCAACCAGTAACGAATACATCTAACTGCAGAATTCAGATATATTGGATACCTATTAGTTTCCCCATAAATCAAATCATTAGATGTTTGTAGTGATGTTCATCAGTTACAACAGTGCAATATACATAAATATCTATATATATATATATATATATATATATAGAGAGAGAGAGAGAGAGAGAGAGAGAGAGAGAGAGAGAGAAAGGGAGACAGAGACACTGAGTAGAGACAGGTGAGAAGTCAGTTAGCTGATGACACAGCATGCGGTGTTTACAGTGGTGTTAGTAGTTGGAAAAAAGGGGATCCTTTTAAAGGAAATGCACGTGAAATAAGACTACTACTGTGAATGAAAAGAGAAAGTTCATGGCTGAAACCATTAGAACGAGTAGAAAAATAATTGTTTTCCTAACTAATATTGACTGCGTCCGTTTTGGTGGAAATCACAATTTAATTGTGAATGCAAAACGTTACTAGTCCGGAAAAAGGTGTTGTCAAAGCGAGAGAGAGAGAGAGAGAGAGAGAGAGAGAGAGAGAGAGAGAGAGAGAGAGACAGACAGACAGACAGACAGACAGACAGACACTGAGACAGGGACAGAGAGACAGACAGAGAGAGATAGAGAAAGAGAGAGAGGTGGGAGGAGAGAAGGAGAGAGAGAGAGAGAGAGAGAGAGAGAGAGAGAGAGAGAGAGAGAGAGTGAGAGAGTTATGATAGATGGACAACCAATCAAAAGATGACAATTACCAGTGATGTTTATAGTGCTGTTATCAGTTGGAGTGACAGGAGTGCCTGAAAAACGGAATGAATGCCAATACAACCACTGCTGAAAACACAAAAACAAATTGCACAGGTGAAGCCATCGAAATAAAAGGAACAAATGTTTCTTCCAACTATTATTGCTAAAAACTTAAAATTGCAGCTTGACCTCAAAGCACTACTAGCTCAATAATGGGTGGTTCAAAGACAGAGAGGGAGGGAGAGAGAGGGAAAATGAGACAGATAGACAGACAGACAGACAGAAACAGAGAGAGATAGAGAGAGACACATACACACACTGACACTGACACTTTTTTATTGTCTGCTGACTGTACAGCCTTTTTAGACTAAGGCGGACAATCACATATGATTTAACGGTATATCATAAATGAGCTCAAATCACCTTCATAAAAAATGTATACACTAACACACATGCACGAAGGAATATACGCACACATGCACATGAGCATGCTGTTATCGGTTGCAGAGTGTGAGAGAGAGAGAGAGAGAGAGAGAGAGAGAGAGAGAGAGAGAGAGAGAGAGAGAGAGAGAGAGAGAATGAGAGAGTAAGGACAGATGGACAGTCAATCAAGACTTGACATTACCAGTGATGTTCATAGTGCTGTTAGCAGTTGGAGTGACAGGAGTTCCTGAAAAAGAGAACGGATGCCAAATAAAACCACTGCCGAAAATAGGAAAAACAAATTACATGATTTAATGCATTAAAATTATTATTGCTTAAAACGTAATCTTCCAGCCTGAACTCAAAGTCTTACTAGCTCAGAAGGGGTGGTTCAGAGAGAGAGAGAGAGAGAGAGAGAGAGAGAGAGAGAGGAGAGAGAGAGAGAGAGAGAGAGAGAGAGAGAGAGTGAGAGAACTCAGAACTCAGATGGTTTATTCAAAAAGGCCATTGCCCCTTATGAAGGGGGTATGGAGAACGTAACAACAGTGTATGCATTTTACAGAACACTAGAAAGACTGAATAGACTTCTCTCTCACAAAGTCATAGCTGATCGAAACTGAAATGCCGTAAACAAATAAATAGAGAAATTTCTTACTATGCTTTCATTCTGAGATGCCATAAGCCAACATAACCGAAATTGACAGGGATCCCTGGAAAACTTAATTGGTAAATAATGCGCTCTTAGACCAGATAACATAGAGCAGCATAAAACAAAATGCAGTTCGTCTTCTTTACCATTATTGCATAGTGGACAAGTAAAATCCATTCCAGTATATTTACTGTAACGATACCGGTGTTGTGTTCTGAAATTCCCAGTCTAAATTTGGTCATAGCAAACTTTAAGTATTTGCCTAAATCCATTCGCAGATAAAGTTTAACATCGTGTACCGTACAAAATGTCCGATACATGGTAAATATATCGCTATTTTTATATAAGCGTCCCATTCCTGCCACCTGCACGCAATCAATCTGTCTTTAAATTCACATAGAAATAATTTATCATTTTGCACGCCTTGGTTCATCCAAACATAACCATATCCAAATTGAAACAATTTACATCGGATATTTGAAACCCAATTTCTTTTGTCTCTTGCATCCAGGTCGTATAACATCATATAAGCTTTCCGTGGCAATCTATTATCATTCATTTTAGTTAATTTCAATCAGTATCGAATACAGATTAATACAGAATTTAGATAAATAGGATATCTATTGGTCTCTCCATAGACAAAGTCATTAGGTGTTCGCATTTCAACTCCTAAAAATTTTTTCAAGGCAAAGAGGTGCACTTTTTCACAATGGTGGGCTGCATCATCAAGTCACCAAAGTTCTGCACTATACTGAACAATGGGTTGAACCTGGGAATCAAAAAACTTCAACAATAAATATAAACTAAAATTCTTCAAAACATAAAGTTTCCTCATAATGTAGAGCAGAGCTTTCTTTGCTTTACTTACAGGTCATTGCATGCCAATGTGAAACTGCGTTTTGTTGAAAACAGTATACCTAAGTATCTATAAGCATTCACAACAGGCATCACAGCATGATTATACGTCCAATTTTCTCTTGCTGCTAAATAACCACCTTTTCTAAACACAATTATATTGCTTTTACTTAAATTCACTTTCAAATCAAGAGAAAATGCTGCGCGTTGCAGACTGTTCAACTGAGTTTGCAAACCGATTACTGTCTCTGATAACAGTACTACATCATCTGCTAGTAGTAAGATAAAGAGCTCAAAATAATCGGTTGTAAACATTGCACCATGCTTACCGTTTTGAATTATTTCTAGGGCAAGTTCATTAATAAGCAAAGAAAATAAAACCGGGCTACACACATCACCTTGCTTAACACTGTAAGTGCACATGATAAAATCAGTTAGTTTATATCCACACCGTACCTTAACTTTAAAATTATTATACATACTTTCTATGCAATGGTATAGATTACCATTTATACCATTTTTGAGTAGAACTGACCAAAGAATTGTCCTGTTTATTGCATCAAAAGCCTTCTCAAAATCAATAAATGCAACATATATTTTTCTGTCCAAAGAGAACTGTTTTTGTACAAAGGCTAACAAAGTAAACATGTGATCAATAGTTGAATAATTCTTTTTGAATCCGGCTTGATATTCCCCAGTAATGTTATTTTCTTCAACCCACTCTTGTAAACGATGATTAATAACTGTACTATAAATTCTACTACTAATATTGCATAACGAAATGCCCCTGTAATTGTTAGGGTTTGTTGACATCTCCTTTTTTGTACAGAGGAAGCACAATACTTTCTGTCCAAGTGTCAGGGAATAAACCTTTCTGAAATAATTCATTGAAAAATGTGACACAGAAATCTGCAACACATTCAGCTGCATTTTTTAACAACTCTCCAGTTATTCCATCCGGCCCAGCAGCTTTTTCTAATTTTTATCTTTCGAATCGCTAAAAGAACTTCTTCTTTTGAAATTGGTCGATTGAAGTAATTATCATTACCATCAACATTTAATTCGTCCTCATCTGCTTCACTTTCTTTTTCGAGTAATTTTTTTGAAATGTTGAAACCAATGCTAATGTGTTTTCTGTTGCATGAAAATGTATTTACATTTTCCCAAAATTGCTTTTGATTACTCACAGAAGATAACAATTTATTTAACAACGACTTATGGAAATCGTTCTCTTTGCGCTTTAACAAATATTTATATTCTCTACGTGCAATACAAAAAGCATTTCCGTCTTCAGAATATCCTGTTCTACGGGCTGTTCTATAAAGCTTTCTTAAATTTTTCTTTGCTGCTTTACATTCATGATCATACCAGACATCTGATTTATCATTATCACCTGTTCCGATCTGTTTATTCATGCATTCAGCACATCGCTTGATACAATCGTTAAAAGTAGACAAAGCTTCATTAATATCATAATCGATTTAACGTACAGCTCGCTCTAATTCTAGATTCCTCAGAGTGCATTGAGTTAATAAACACTGGCGCTGCATCATTGTTCCAGACTATCCTACTTAATGTTTGCTTCACATCTTGAGATTTTATACTGCCAGGCTCTTCTGAAAAATGTAAGTGTAATTCAAGTGGCATATGATCCGAATGAAACATATCACGAATATTAAATTCACACAAGGATTCAAATATGGCACTCGACATTAAAAAATAATCATTTACACTACTGCCTGAATCTGAGATGTATGTGTAGCAACCATAGCGGTCAACATTACATGCACCATTCAGAATACGTAAATCAAATGTAGTACATAAGTTTACCATAGTTATTCAGTATTTTGTCTTGAGATTTCCTGTTCGTGTTGATCGTATTGCTTGTTTTTAATGACTTAATAAAGTTTCCGCTGTAGAAATCGTCAATATTTATGTCGGCAGTTCGGCTGTTGAAATCTCCTGACAATACAAAATACACATCATGAAATGCAACTGAACAATCTGACAAACATTCTTCCACAAGAACAATGCCATTGTTTACATAAAAAAAAGAATAACATGGTGACCCATAAGGTGGAACATATACACACATATACAATATATCTTTCACGGTGCCTAATACAGCTCCGTCAATACGAAAAAACAATAATATTAGGGTAATCTATGTCAATAGATCGCGTAAATGGGGTATACATATTCTTGATAAGGCACACAACTCCACCAGAAAAAACGACCTTGTTTGGAAAACTTAAAAGCAGGTTTACAAAAAAGCATGTAATCAACAAATAAATCTGATTGCAATGTCTCTATAAAGGTTTCAACAAAACAAATGATATCAAAGGAACGAACATAAGAAAGAAAATCTTTATGTTTTAATTTAGGGAGCAGTCCGTTGATATTCCACTGCAAGACTTTTAAATGTTTAATAGAAAACGCACGTGCACCACAGTCGGAATTAACGCGACCTAATACAGGTTGCGACCGTGAACTTTTTTGCACGGCCGCACGGCCCGTGACCTGTTCGCTCACACATTCCTCCCTGTCACTGACAACGTCACGAGCTTCAAACACACAGGCACGTGCAGTATCAGCCACACAACCGTTCACAAATGGTTTCACAACCGGTGGCAATTTTTTGGGTGCTCCCTTTGTACTAAATGCGGAAGAAACATTATTCAGAGAAAAGAATGTAGAAAAAAACACCTTCACAAGAACAGCGGCCACTGTCCTATCTCAGTTCTTTCAGTTTGCCCTCTGAGTCCACAGAAAACTTAGTGCCATTAATGATCAGATGGTCAAACACCATAGACGCCTTTCTGTTGGCTGCTCTTGCTTGTTTTAGATGGGGCAACAATTTTCGTCTGATTTCCCTTACCCTGAAAGAAAAATCTTCCCCGATGAAAATATTGAAACCCTTTCAGTTTCCCTCTCGCCCTAAGTGAACAGAGATAGAGACAGAGAGAGATAAATACAGCGACACAGATGCTGAGAGAACGACAGAAAAAGACAGAGAGACTTATTGAAAAATACAGAGACGGACAGGCCGACAGACAGACAGACAGAAGGAGAATGGTGAACGGACGGAGGAATAGCGGGAGACAAGAGAGAGAGAGAGAGAGAGAGAGAGAGAGAGAGAGAGAGAGAGGAGAGAGAGAGAGAGAAGAGAGAGTTAAGACAGGTGGAAAATCAGTTAGTTGATGACATAGTCTGAGATGTTCAAGGTGTTGCTAGCAGTCGGAACAAGAGTGGTTCCATCCGTGTTTCTGAAAGTTATAAGTTCATTGGGAACTCAAAACGCCACTAACCTGGTATATGGTTTGTTGGGAGTGAGTGAGAGAGAGAGAGAGAGAGAGAGAGAGAGAGAGAGAGAGAGAGACCAAGAGAGAGAGAGACAGAGAGAGACCAAGAGAGAGAGAGAGAGAGAGTAAAGATAGATGGACAGTCAATCAAAAGATGACATTACCAGTGATGTTTACAGTGCTGTTATCAGTTGGAGTGACAGGAGTTCCTGAAAAAGGTAATGGACACCAAATAAAATCACTGCTAAAAATTCGAAAAATTGCATCCTCAACTCAAAGCACTTGTAGGTCAAAAAG
>JAMYXO010004847.1:0-16635 GCA_033310375.1 Conus canariensis | reverse complement strand
AAAACCCAAAAACCCACTACACCACACCACCCAATCACACTAACACACACACAATTCCACCCCACGCTAAACAACCGCCCTACACCACACCACACCAAGTCCCATAACCACACTACACAATTCCACACCAAGCAAACTATCCCGCACAAACCAATTCCACACCAAGTCACACTTTCCCATACACCACCACATCACACCAGTCACACACCCCACACACACGACGCAACACCACTTACACTAAAACCCACACTTCACCCACCAACCACGTTACACTAACCACACTACACCACCCACCCCACGTTACCCATACCAACTAACCCCATTCCCCCCCACGTTCAATCCACACTCCCCCACCCCACCACGTTAACAAACCCACACAACACCACCCACACCCGTTATACTATCCCACACAACACCACAAACCACACCATTTTAACACTATCCACAAACACCACCCCACACCACGTTAACTTAAACCAACAACCCACACCACACCCTTTACCTATACCCCACAACACCCCACCACCCCACGTTTACACTTTTTCCATCACACTACACCAACCACCCCACTTTACACTATACCACACACACACACCACCCTTTCACTGTACCACCACCAACCCCACCCACTACACATACCAACAACACCATTCCACACCCGTTACACTAACCATCCACACCACACCACCCCACGTTAAAATAACCTCTAGACCACACCAACCTGTTCCTTTTAATCACACTAGCCCAACCACACCATGTTACACTTACCAACTACCCCCCCCACACCAGTTACACAAAACCAAAACTACACTAAACCAAATACCATGTACACATACCATACTACACTACACCTCCACACCACTTTACACTATACCACACCACCCCACACCCCCCACGTTACACTATACCACATTTCACCACCCCAAACCCCACTTACACTAACCAAAACACCACCCAACCACTACAAAACCCACACTACACCCACCCACCACGTTACCTATACCCACTGCACCAACCACACCACTTACACTTACCAACCCCAACCCCAAAACCCACCCCATTTTAAACCCCTTATCCCACCCCACACCACCACCACACCACACCACACCCACCACACCACTTACACCCCAACTACCCACCACACCGCACCCCGGGTTAAACCACGGGGAAAATTGTAGACATGCTTAAAGGGACGGGGCACTCACCGATGACGTAACAAAGCTGTCGCGTTCTTACATCACCAAGACTCAGGGATCCGCACAGAACTTTGCGTATACAAAAGACAGCGTAGTTTTCCATGGACAATCAACGCCTGGAACAGGAGGAGAGAGAGAGAGGAGAGAGAGAAGAGGGGGGGGGGGGTGGGGTGGGTGGGAAGTGGGGCGATGTAAGTTAAATCGCGGGAATTAAAATAAGAATTTGCTTTTAAATAAACATTAATTCAAAGGCCCCATCGAGAATTTCATCACATCAAAGAAATTAGGGAATGTGTCGGATATCAACTGAACAGAGCAAAACCAAAATGAAAACAAAATCCAAACAGTACAAAAAGAAACCAAATTACAATGTTTAAGAAATAATTTGGGGGGGGGGGGGGGGGCGGGGGGGGGGGGGGGGGTGTCTACAAGAACTCGTTAAATGTCAGGGTGGCGAGATTTCATGCACCAAAAAAACATGAACTTAAAACCCAATATTTGTGCAAAAAAAGTATCACTGTAGCTTCTCTGAGGCTTTAAACCAAAAAACACCACGCTTGCAGAATGAGATGTGCCCCCCAATTACCCCTAAGAAGATGTCTTTTTCCTTCGTTTTTTTTAATTTTTCTTAATTAATTTTTTTAATGAGGTGCACAAAATAATCAGAGCAATTCAAAGTTTTTTGGGAATTTTCAGGAGACCATTTATGTGAAGGGAGTGCCTAAATACATATTGCTTTTTTCTTTTTCTTGCAGGGCCCTTTTTTAACCCCCCACACACAACCACACACACACACACACACACACACACACCACACCACACCCACACTTTCCCTCGTGCGCGCATATATGAATATTGACACAACAGACGACGACGACGACGACGACGATGATGATGTGAGATATTCGCGTTTCGAGTCTGAGAGAGGGAGAGGAGAGGAGAGAGAGAGAGCAGACAACGACAGACAGAGACAGACAGACGGCAGAGACAGGGAGGGAGGCAGACAACGACAGAAGAAACAGACAGGTACACAAACCAATAAAGGATCGATTTCGAAAGGTAAACGTCCATATCGCATCACTGTTTAAAAAGCGAAAAAAAGGCGTCATCGAATTGCGTCATAGGGCCGTGACGTTTTAAAAAGGGTAGCCCTTGGACGTCACTCGTATTTTTCGAACCCGAGGCCGGGAGGTTTTTGGGTGACTGTGAAGATCCTTTCACACCACACACCCACACACACACCCACACAAACGATCGGATTGAAGAGAGCATTTTGACATAAGCAATTGGTTTTCAGTATCCCCTTCCCCTCCCCCCTTTTTATTTTGATCATTACACAAACAGAGAATTATGAAACGTGAGTACAAATGGGGGGAAAAAATATCAGAAACAAAACTTTGACAAATACTATGTACCTGTATATTTGGGACTGAAAAGATCAGACATTATTACCATCACAACATTCATAATCACATCGTCATCATGACATCTTCATCGTTTTACACGCATCGCACATCACCCTCCTCTCCCTTCCCCCCTTCTTCTTCCTTCCTGTTTTTCACATTTTTAAAAATTCCCACCCCGCTCCTATCCTCTGTCCCTCTTTCCCTTTCATCTCGTCCGTGTCGCTTCCTCCTCCTCCTATCTCTCTCTCTCTCTCTCCCCTCTCTCCGTTTTCCCCCATCCCTTCCATTAATCCGAAGTTCGGTGGAATGGCAGAGGGGGGGGAGAAGACCCAAAACCCTTCCCCCCCTCCACCCTCCTCATCCGGTTGATGACGATTGTCCAGGTTTTAGAGGGGGGTGTAAGAAGAGACGTTCCCCCTTTCCAAAATCGCCTGTATGATAAACAATACAGAGAAATTTCCGACACCTTGGGGCTAATTTTTGACCCCATGGCGCCCTAGGGGCCCCAAAACCCGACCCAAAGGTTTCCCCAAAATGGCCAAGATTGAAGAGTTTTGGGGAAAATGCCCCAATATAAAAATTTTTCTTTTTGGTTGCCTACTTTCAATTTGCCTAATTTTGGGGGAATTCCTCACCCCCTTGTAGTACTCTTCCAGGATAACATTGGGTTTACGGGCGTTTAACCTCCCGCCAAGGGCCAACAGACAAACACAAACAAATTGAAAGTCACAAGGGCAGAGAAAAGGGCCCAAATTTTGGATTTCAAAATGCCATGACAAACAATACAAAACCACCGCAGGCACATTCTCAACTTTACACTTTAGGTTTAAATATAAACGTACACACTAAAAAGCTCTCATTTTTTTATGGTGTTTATGCATAAGTGTGCTGTTGTTAAATCTTTTTTTTCAAGCAGAAATTTTTAAAAGGTTAACAAAACTGTACGTTAAAGTATTTTTATTACTATTTTGTACAATTTCTAAAAAAAGTTTAGCAAATTAAACAAAAAACACAACTTTTAATAATCAAATCTCCCCTTAATCTATAAATAGAAAATTAAATTTCGGGGGAAGACAATTATTTTTATGAAAATTTAAAGGGAGACAAATCACTTTTATTATTATTATTTTTCTTATTAGTTTTATTGCTTTTAAAAGGATTGCGATGAGCTATTAAAGTGTGAGGAGCACAGACCTCGATAAGAAAGTTAACTCGTGGCTGCGTGCGGGAAAAACCCGCGTATTTAGGGGTTGAAACTAATACGAACAGTTCAGCAATTTCTACACAGACGTTGAGAAGTTCGCAGGTACGGGCCAGCTGGGGTCAAAAAATGGTTAGACATGGGGGAGACAAAATGTTATTGCAAGTTTTGTAGGCAAGATAGCGCCGATTGTTCAGAAGAAGATTTTAAAAAGACAAAACAAGATCCGGGTTTTAAAACCCAATCCCAAAATCCGCATTGACATTTATTATAGATTGGGACGGTTTGCCACTCATGGATTTTTTACTTTTAACATAAATTTTTAACATATTAATTTTAAACGACTAAAAAAAAGGGGCGAGCGGAAAAGCCCACGGACAGAATCCCCCAAAAGTGGATTTCGCGGTGCCCACAAGTGAATCCACAAGAGGGCCCGCGGGTGAGTAGTTTTAAAAAAAGCAAAAATTCTGGTCGGTTGAGGCCCGGCGTAAACACTGAAGGGAACAACTGCAAAAGCAACCAAGCAGCAAAACAAAAATTTTAAAAAAAATACCTCAGCCCCAGCACCACCCGCCCCCAACCAACACAATCAAACTAAAGAGTTTATAGTACTGGGGGGATTGTTTTTGGTGGGGGGGTTTTAGCATACAAGCCCCCAAAACCCAATTTAAGCAAAAATCACAAATCCCCACAAAAACATAAAAAAACCAGTTTCAAAAAAAGTACAACCCTCCTCTGTGCCCCATTTTAAAAATTAGTTTTTTTTAAATGTTTTGTTAAGTACTGGTAAAAACAAGCTAAGATGGTTAAGTCGAAAGGAAGTAAATGCTTAAGTGCAAGCATGTTTTACAGTTAAGATCTTAAGTTAAGTACTATAAGATCAAAGTTAAGTATAGTTTACAGTTAAATTTTAATTAAGTACTAGTTTTGATCTTTTAATCGGACAATCAGTTTTCCCGGGGGCCTATAGCGTATGAAAATGGGGGTAACGGAAGTTCGCTGCTATTGTTAGAGTTAGTGATTCTTATTAAAAGCATTTTGTTTACTTGATGAAGAGTAGACGCAGATTAACATTTTTTGTGAAAAAATACTTTCGCGTTCAAAGGAGCCCGCTTATTTGTTTGACCATTTTTTTTTTAAACTTCTTTTATCTATGCCCTTAGCTTCTTTGTTACGAAGTCTGGGTCAACGCAAAAACCCGACCGCAGGCCACTATTCTTGTATAACCGTCCCTTTAAAAATTTCACCTTTCATCTTTCCAATCACTTTTTGTTTCCGGGGTTGAATTAAAGGCGAATCTTTGGTAGCCATTGTCTACCACCCTCGCCCTTTGGCCCCTCTTTTTCCAATCCTTATAGAATTTCTTCATTTGGGATGTTAAAAAAAACTAGGGTGCTTGAAAAGGGCATTTATTCGGTCAGCGGCTTAAAGTTCGAAGAAATTCAAGTTAAAAACTTTGAAAACCTTAGAGGAAACCCCGTAAACACCGCCGTTTAACTTTACACGTTTCTTCATCAAAGCCAACCGGGGCCCCCAAAATTTTCTAAGTTTTTGGTATTAGGTTTAGACCGCTTAATTTGCTTGTTTTTCTTTCGTAACAATTTACATCTTTGGGATTGTGTACTTTCTCCATCGTCTTCCCAAAAAAACGTTTTCATCAATTAAAAAAGTCTTTTTGGGGCTCCGTGCCGCGTCCAAGGTCGGGTTTTTCAGATTATGGCTCAAAAAGGTTTTGGTCACAGGAATTTTTCGGTGAACAGCTTTTTTTTTCCCCCATGTCTGGGAAAAAAATGTAACACCCGGGAAACCCCCCCCGACATTTTTATTTTTTTAAAAGGGGTTGGCACAACTTGGCTTTTTGGGGGACTCATCAAAATTTTTCTGCGGCTAAGGGAATATTATAAAAACGTGAAAACCAACGGATAATTTAAGTCTACTTCTAAATTAATCCAAAAGGATTACGGGGAAAGCTGTGATACATACAAAACCCGGCGAACCTCAGGGCCGTTTATCTTTTTAAAAGTTTTCTAAGGGCAGGTGGCTCGGGCCCCCCCCATACAGTTTGTTAGCATCTAAGACTCAGTATTTATGTTTATTTTGGATCATATCGTCTAAATACTTTTTTGTTGGCTCTGCGGTAAGGATGCAGGCATGCTAATGCCCCCCTACCCCTCTTCAATCATCTGGAGGTTTATCCAGATCAAAATTTTAAGTCATCTCGACTTTTGTAGACTTCAAAAAAAGGTCCCAAGCAACCCCCGGGGCAGAGATTACGTGACAAACCAGGCCGTTGAACCCCCGTAGTCTGTAACAAAGAGCGTCAAAAAACCCACGTGGGCCAAAAAATTTGATGGGAAAATTCCCCCATCGCGACAGTGTAATTCTTGGGCTTTCTGGCGTATAAAAGTCGGCGCAGATATTCCTTTTTCAAAACGGCTGAAAAAGTCTTCCTTTGCGGCAGCGCTGGTATAAAACCCTCCCCCGAGCCAGTTTTAAGGATAGACGCCTTTTACGGACTAAAGGGGGGCAAAATTTGTTTGGTGATGGTAGTCTGCAGAGTTTCTGCTAGTTTGCAAAACCCCCATCAGATGCTGGGCGAGCAAAAAAGGAAAACCACGTAAAGGTCATTACTTTTTGAGATTGTGCAATACAGCTAACCCCTCTTACATTCAGAAGTTATTGCCGCATGATAAAGTGAGAATCGTACCCCGAAGTTATTTAAAGAAGATTGGCATTTTTTATGTTTGGACAACCTTAAGTTGAAGTTACAGCTATTTGCGTGCCCGCGAAATTTGCCATAATGTATCATGGTCCCCTTTCGCATCGTGATAATTCCTGTTTTCAATCCAGCATGGGGGGCTGTTTATAAAAAATTTTTCTCTTCGGGGAAAACTTAATGCCAAAAGGTTCCTGATTAGGAATTGATTTTTGAAGGTGCTTACTGCTCAAAAAACGGCCACTGCGTCAGGGCCCCTGTAAAAATCGGCTGTGTGTGTCCGCCGCAACCTAACAACGAAAAAGCAAAAAAACAGATTGATGACGAGATAAAAAGGGTTTTTTTTTGTTGTGTCCGTTTTTGGGACCATAGTCTTGGCAAGTTTGCTTAAAAGCAGATAAACTACGAGGGGCTCACTGCTTTTTTCGTACATTTTAAAACCTGCTTAGACCCGGTTTGGGCGCAAAATTTCAATTTTTACAGTCACAAAACTTTACAATTTTTTTTATGCTGCGGCGGCCTTACAGTTGGGATCCTGAAAAACCCCTTTCTACAAACCCCCTTTTTTAGCGGTCCTTTGAGATACCCCCAAAGTTGCTCATTTTTTCTAATTAATACAAAAGGGCCCTTTTGGGAACCGTCTGTAAACAGAATCAAGCTACGGGTTCTCCAGTGATTCCCCAAATGGGAGCTTTGGAGAGACCCTTTAAGGGGGCCCGAGGGTCACTGAATTCCCATGTGTAACGTTTACGGTTTTTGGGTTTGTTTTTTCTTAAAACTGGTCGTATTTTCATCCACGGGAAAGGTTATTTTTATTTAATTTAAACTATCTTAAATACGCCTAAAATTTAGAACTCTGCGGGGCTTTTTAACAGGATGAAAGTGTCCAAAAACCCCCCAAAAACAAAATTTGTCAAAAATTTGTATGTTTGGGGATGCTCTTTTAAGAAAAACTCTCTCGGGGAGGGAGTAAGAATCCCGCAATAAGAGAGTTTTTGGGTTTTGTTTAAACAATTTAAAGGTTTTCCTTCAGACCAGCCAGGGGAACTTTGCTTTTTCATTTTAGGGTTAAACTGGAAGCAGTAAACAGCCCCCGAGGGTTTTAAAATCGTAAACTGTTCTTCTTTCGCTTTGAAACCCAGACTTGCAACAAATCAAGGGTTAAAAAAAACACGCAAAAGTTAAGGATCGGTATGAAAAACAGGTGCTAAAACTCAGTTCGCTATTTTATTTATTTCTTTGTCCCCCCAAATTGCAAAAAAATCTTTTCAGGGAAGTGGGCTTTGTGTTTGGCGAAAAATGCACGGGATTCTTACACTGAGTGGGCCGCAAAAGAAAAAACGGGAAAATGCGAAAAAATGACCTTGTTTTGGACCCTTCCCCCGAACTTGCCTTGCCACATGGAAAAACCATTTGCCGTGCAAGCCTGCTGTTTAGTGGTGCTGTGCTCGCTTTGGGTAATAAGAAGAATTCCCAGTAGAGGCCTGATTACAATGCCTCCACGCGAAAATTAAGCATTTGGAAGGGACGAGCTGTGAAAGCCAAAAATTTTTCCCAGCGAGAATGGCCAGGGACACATTTCCACCCGGGTCATTGTCGGCTGATTAACGCTTCCAATGGGATTGCCCCTGAAAGACGCGACTGGTCGACCAAAGAAAAAACCCCCCACGTGACGAGCCCATTGAACGACAACCCCTGCAACAAGAAACCCTCCAGCTAATTCAAAGGCTTCAGGGGCTATAACACAACACCCCCAGCAACCATAGGGAACCCGCCACAGGGTTTAATCTCCGTTCTCGCGCCCACATACGGCCCGCAAACTCCAGCCCATAGGGCGCACCCCCGCCCCTTCTGCGCACGTCACGTGGGGTGGACCTCACAAGGCCCCAGGCCCCTGTTCAGGATGAACCCACGCTTCCCCCCTTCAAAAACGAGGGCCCGAGGGGGTTGGAGGGGCCAGGGCAAGCTTTCTGACCCCACGTCCAAAAAAAGGGGGCCCTTTGGTGAGGTTCTGTAAGGGTTTGGGGGGGGCCCTTCCCCTTTCACCACAAAAACCCCCCTTGTATCAGTACCGGGAAAAACCTGACTGGCATCCGATACCGGAATAAATCCTTCGCCCGGGGGCGTGCTACCTGCAGCAGAGGGGACCGAGGGCTGTTCAAGACAATGCTCGCCCCCCAGGGCAAGGGTTAACGATTTTGCAGCAGTCTGGGGTCAACAAAAAGGATCCACAGCGTCCCGCTAAAACCCGTTGAAAACCCTTGGGATGAGCGGATCGAAAAGTGAGGAGCCACCCCCCCCCCGGGGATGCCCAACACCTTACCGATGGAGGCGAGTGGGCAGGTGTTCCACAAGGATCTTCCCCAACCCCGGAACTCGAGGGGACTCGCTGGTAGTCCCGAACGCCTGGGGTTACACGCTTTACGAGCTTTGGGGCCAGATGCCTGCTTAGATTTCAATGACTTTGGGGAAACAAATTTGGATACGACCCACTTTATAAATGAAACACCCAAACGATTGCTCGAAATTGAAGGAAATTTTGTTCGTTATCACTAAGAAAGGAATTAAATTTTGGCCAAACTTCAACGCTTTGACTTCTTATTTTGCGTTATGTGTTTGTGAAATGATCCCTTAACTTTTTTGTGGTAGTTATTTAATCAAAAGGGCCAAACAAACTTTGCTGGGGGGTTTTTTAAAAGGGAGGGGTTTTAAAAAGCAGGTTCGCTTTTTTGAACTTTGGGGGGTTAAGTTTCCCCATGCTTTCAGAACATATTGCCTAATTTTGTTACAAACTTCCAACTGTACTTGGGGAATTTTCAACTCGGCTCCTTGTGGGGTCATTTTTTAAGCCACAAAATTTAGTAAATTAAAAAATAAAAGTAGTAAAATAAGTAAACGCTTTTTTTCTTCACCCCCGTTGCAAACTTCAAGACACCCCAAATTTTACCGACACTGCCAATTTTGTTTTTTTGAAACACTACACCAATGTTTAACTCTTTTTTGCAGTTGATAGTCACTAATTTTTGATTAAAAGTTTACTCTTTCAAGCCAAGTTCAACACTTTTCCCCCTTTGTCAAAATACATTACAAATTTTTTTCTAAAATCATTGATCAGTTTGCGTGTTTGGGCCCCCATTTTTTAAAACCCTTTTTAAAAGCAATAAAAAATAAACCATGAGTTTAACGCTGGTTAATAGCGTGCCTTTTGGGGTTTAAAATTTTCTCAAAACCAGCAAAAAGTTTTAAAATAAAACCCCCCAAATGGGGAAAAATAGAAGTTGCCGAAAAAGCACAGCCCTTTTTTTTGCTTACACAAAAAAATATTGTTAAAAAGCCATGGCAGTTTTATTATGATTTTTTAAAATTTTTTTTTTAGTTTTAAAAAAAAATTTGACCTGCAAAGATCATCAATCGATTTACAAATCGCTGTAATGGGGCTTGTAAGAATAGCAGTTTGCAAAAAACATGTTAAAAAAGAGGCCACTGATCTAGGGAAAGGTTTGACATTGGGAGTTGTTAAGGTTTTTAGCGTAATAAAGGCGGGTTTCCTCAAAAAATTTTTTGTTGCCAGGGGATTTTCCCCGAAAACCCCAAGCTAAAAAGTTTAAGCTTTAAACAATTATTTAAAAAAAAAAATATTTTTCTAAAAAAAAATTATTTTATTTTAAAAATTCCGGATTAGTTCTTTTGGGGGCGGGGGGATTGTTTTGCTTGGCTTTCTCTGGCCAAAATTTTAAAGTTTTAGTAAAATGGCGGTCTGATGAAGAAAGGAAAACCCCTAACAAGGCAATGGAAAAATTTGCAAGGAGGCGCTTACGGAAAAGGGTTGCTCACTTTGCTTTTTTAAAAAATAAAAAGAACAGGGGAAAGCGGAGCACACATTTTCAGACGTTGAGACATGAAAGAATATTATTAGTGCAGGGAAAGAAGTTTTAACTCGTCACCCCGAG
Organism: Conus canariensis; assembly: GCA_033310375.1. Lineage (NCBI taxonomy): Eukaryota > Metazoa > Mollusca > Gastropoda > Neogastropoda > Conidae > Conus > Conus canariensis. The sequence continues at coordinate 6,166 of JAMYXO010004847.1, read as the reverse complement.
CTGTCGATTTATAACCACTGAGGTGAAAATGGTGAATGGCTTTTTAAAATTGTTTGGGAGAAACTTTCTCTTGCATATTAAAATCAAAAACATGTTAAAAATGAATAAAACACCCCCTTCTTATGGACGTACAAGCCCCAAATTATTAAATTTCCTGGAGGGTTTGGGGAAAAAAAAGGCCGTTTTGTAAACTGAGTAAAGGTAGGGGCTGAAAAAAGCGAAAGACGGCTTTCAAAACAAGCGATCGGGCAAATTTCTCCCCTCCCCCAAAAAAGAAAAATAGACTCGTTTTGAAAATCATTCCCCTAATGACACCCACAATGGATTTGTTGACCCCCCATGACAAAGTAGAAAAAAAAGTTTAATTTCCCCTGAGTTGTTGACATGGCTTCAAGAAATAAAGATGCTGAGCCTTTTTTAACAAAAAAAGCTAAACGTTTTGGGGGGGTTTACAAAAAATAACATGCGGGCCTTTAAAGACCCTGGGTTGATCCAGGTTGATGAGGGAAAAAGGTTTAAAGGAGCTGAAAAACCATTTGTTTTTAAACACGGGCTACAGTTAAGAGGGTTCCCGGGAAACCCACGCTCCCCCCCCCAAAAAAAACTTTAAAAAGAATCTACGACGTCTGTTTCCCTATAAATCATGGACCTTAGGACAAAACCGCAACACAGAAAGGGTTTAGGAGTTGCCGGGCGTCTTACGCGCCTGAACAAGAAAAATTTAAAGCAACGGGTTTTAAGCCGTGACGCGATCAAATTAAAAAAAATTAGCATTACTAAAGACTCCAAGGTAACAAAACTTTACCTTTTGGACTAAAAGTAAGTATTTGTAGCCCTGGAGAGGCAGGGGGCGATGTTAAATTAGAGCCACGCCCCCATATGGAGGTGACGTATAAGTTGAAAGAATTTAAAAACAACCCCCCCGGTATTATTTAAACGACCTTTCTTTAGGGGTGCTACTCTCTAAAAAAGCCCGCCCCTAAAAGACTTTGTGCAAAGGTTGCAAGTTGTCCCACCAAACAGGGTCCGATTATTAAAAAAAAAAAAAAGTTTTTTTTTTTTTAAAACTATATTTAATTTTTTTTGTTAAATTTGTTTTATTTTTTTTATTTATTTTAGTTCACATCTTATTTTTAGTTATTTTTGGTTTAACTGATTGTTTGTTGCTTTCAATGTTTCTTTTGATTGTCTGTGTCCCCTTTTGCAAAATTAAAAAGTCTTTCTCCACCCCCTTTTAAAGTTCGTTTTTTGTCCCCTGAAAATCCTCACCTCAGCCTAAAGCTCAAATTTTTCAGCGTAAGTTTTCACCCTGAAATGCTTTGCTTATTCTCGCTTTGAAAAAAGTTTTGCTGATGCTGGCCACAAGGGCATGTCTTTTGTATTTGGGCGTTAATTTTTTTAAAACACACTCCCCCAATCATAGAAAATACCCCAAAAACCCAAAACCAAAGCCCCCCAAAAGCAAAAAGAGGCTGGCCCCCGGCCCCCGTAGTAAAAGAAACGCCGGGGACCATCTTCGTCGTACAGCTGAGCCCCCGGTTTTTATATAAGAAAAAGTATTTAAAATTTAGATATTTCTTTTAGTACCCTTATTTTATCAAGTCCTTTATTTCTTCTAAAGTTCAGTTTTTTTCTCAACCCAAAAACTTTTGACCCTGACATCCTTTTTTAATTAAGATTAATTTTTTAAATTTAGATTAATCGTACTATTTTCTTATTAACCCTCGGGCAGCACTTCATCAACAGAGAAAAACGCATAAAAAAAAATCTTAATGAAAAAAAAAGCACTGTTATTTAGTTTTGAAAACCCATCACATGCTTTGCAGTGAACAAAAGTGTTATTTAACCCCTTTTAGTAAAGCAATAACAAGCCTAGGGGCCCCCCAATTTTAGACTTTATTTGTACACCTTGAAAACGTATGCTCGGGCAAACTAGGATCAGACCCCTTTGGAGGATAAAAAGCGAAAAAACATCGCATTTTCGGCATGATTCTTTTGGGTTTAAACCCCAACCCAAAGGGTTGCCCCCCACTTCGCAAAGGGCTTTTCCCGCAAATATACAGGCCCCCTGGTTTTTCAATCTGCTTTTTTTTGTGTTCCGGGCCCCCTAGCTCCAAGAAGGGCGTCCTTCATTCAAAGCTTTTCAAAATTGTATTTCTTTAAAAAGATACGGGGCTTCTTTTCAAACTTTAAACCCCAGTTAATGTCGGGAAGCAACGCCCGGGCAATTCTCTCGTTTATAAAAGTTTGTTTGTTTTTGCCAAACGTTTGCCCTTAGATTTCTTACTTTTCCCAGGGTAGGATATTACCGTCGTTTTTTTACTTCAATTCTATTGTTTGTAAAACCCCATTGGGTGTATTCAATCCATAAACTTTTCCTGACTCCTATTAGATCGCAGTTGTTCTGCAGACTTTTAGCTCATGCAAGCTTTTAGGAGCAACTCCTTTTGATTTGGTCCCCTAGACATTCTTTTTTTTATAAAAAATTTATATAAGCAATCGTAAAAAAAAACTTAGTAAACAATCAAAATAAGCAATCAAAAAGAGAAATTTAATGAGCAATCTAAAATAAGAAAACGTATTGAACTGGCGGGTCGTCCGGGATGTTTAGCGTGCTTGATTTTTCTAACTGCCTTTTTTTTTTTTTAGTTCATCCTTGTCCCCATTTTAGTTTCACTTAAACATTCTTCAAAACTTCCCGGGCCCCTTGTTAAAATAAGAATATTTTTTCTGCGTCTAAAGTCTTTAAGACAGCATTGATTCTGATTAGAGCCAAAAAGAAAAAAATGGTTCTTCGCAAAGGCTACTTAACAGATCCTTTTTTTAACAAGCTTGTTCGGCTGAAAGTCATCAAAATAAAAAGGTTTTTAGCCCAAACGCCTTTGTAAAAATTTTAAAAAGTCGCTTAGCTTGTCAGTAGGAAACAAAAAAAATATATTCTCATCTGCCCCCAAAAAGCCCTTTTTTTGAAAAATGTGGCTTAATTTTTTGGCAAATAAAAACAATGGTCGTAATGAAAAACTGTGATGTTTGTAACAAATCAAGCCGAAGACTTTTCCCCCCCCGTAACCCACAAATAAGCGAAACTGTGCGGGGCTTTTGTAAAAAGTTCAAAAATTCCTCTTTTTTAATGGGTATTTTTTTCAGTTTTTTTTCTTAAAGTTCAGCTGGGCGTCATAAAACCCCAAAACTGCATTTTTTTGACCTTTCCTCCCTTTTCCCTTTTTAAATTTAAAGGTATGCCCATCTGACCCTCCCCCTTTTTCGCTCCGGCGTCTTGTCCGTGGTCTAAAACCCCATGCCATTTTGTTGTCAATAATCTTGAGTTTACATCGTGGGTGAGTTTTTTTACCACAAAAAAATCGGGATGGGGTTTTTTGTCTCCTCCCAAAAATTTCTTATTTGTCAAGTGTTGGCGGGTAAAAGTCCAGCCCAAAACAACGAAAAAGGGTTTCCCTCTACTTTTCAAACAAAGCTAATTTTTGGGTTGAAAAACACCTCAATTTCTCTGAAAGAGCTGAGGGTTCGTAAAAAGCAAGAAAACCCCTTTAGGGCCCTTAAAGAAATTGCTTATAGCTTTTCCCAACGTGCCCCTTGGGCTTGTTTTTTAATCGCTGCGTGGTGAAAAACTAAAAGAAAACAACCCCCTATTTTTAAATGGTTAAATTTTCACTATTTGGGGGTTAGTAACAACGTAAAAATTAAGAAAAAGGTGCGACAGTGATCGCTGGGGGGTCTCTGAAAATAACGCCCCGCTTCATTAAAATGTCAGTTCGTAAGTATTTTTGTCTCTAGTGCCCCCTTGGAAAAATGGCGAGGGTTTTTAACAGTTCAAAACTAGAGGATGCAAAATCGTTTTAAATTCTGCGCTATTGCCTGGTCTCCCCCCCTTTCCTTTGATCTGCAGCATTAAGGCCTGTGTTTAAGCGTTTGGCCCTTATTCCTTAAAAAGATTTTGTTTTTTTTTGTTCTGGGCACCAAGATCAAATGAGTTTAAAAAGTCTGCCTCTCCCCGAGAAAAATTCTCACCTTCCAGTTTTTTACCATTTTTAAAATGAGGGGCCCTCCCCGGTTAGCAACGACGTACATTGGGATCCCCCGATCAATATCTATTTTTAAATGACAGCCTGGCAGTGCCTGGTTTTTAAAAAACCGCAGGCCCAAGTCACTAACTTACTGTAAATTTCATTGGGTCAATTGTTATGGAATATTACAACCCGCACAGTCTGCTTTCCTTTTATCCGCGGGGTTCCTTCGCTTTTCTGGGATCGGGGTCGCCCGAAGGGTTCTTTTTTTAAAACAAAAATAATAAATTTAAAAAATTGGGGGGAAAGATTTTGAGGGGTTGATCCATTAAAGAAAAAAGACGATTTTGGGCCGATGATTTATTAAGACCCGGGTCTTCATTGCAAAAAATTTTGAAGCAGGCGCAGGCCAAGGGGTGGGAAAAGTAAAATACGAATTTTAGATGAATTGAATCTTTTATATAGCCAAGGGGGCGAGGGGGCCCCAAAACCCTTTAAAGGGTCTCCAATTTTTCAACAGATAAAAATAATCTTTTTGATTTAAAAAGTAAAGGAAACCTTGTAGGGCTTCACAAAACCCGCCCCCCATTTTTAAGAGAGCACAATTCTTAGGAGCTCCCTTTTTCTGACAAAGGGCAGTAAACTTTTTTGGAAATCAAAGGTCTGGGCTGTTAGTCTTTTACAAAGCTAGGCAAGGTTCCCTCGCAATCTGAAATGCAAAACACCCCCAAACAAAATCGACAGGAAAATAGCAGAAATTGGGTGATTTTTAAAAGGGGAAACCAGTTAAAACAATTGCTGGTTCTCATTGCCTAGTAAAAGAAAAGGTGAGCTGATCCGATGAAGAAACGGTTTAAAAAAACATCGTGATCGCCCATTGCCACGCGAACCGGGGTTCTTAAAGAACGGGTCTAAAGCTGAACTGCGTGCCTCGGGTCTACAAATCCGTTAACAACATAAACGAAGAATAAAAAACAATTTGAAAAAATTTAAATACTAAGGATAGACGAAAAAAAAAAAAAATGGTGTGCAAATGTCTTTTCCCGGGGAAAAAGGAAAAAAAAACCCCGGCAAAAATTACAGGTTTTAAAGGGGGAAAAAAAACGGGAAAGACGTTGTATTTTAAAAGAGAAAAAATAGATCCCTCCCGAATCAGGAAACAAAACAAAATTTCAGAAAAAACCACGCTGCGAAGAAAAAGGTTTGTTCAGAGGCAGGGATTAAATATTTTAGTATTTTGACGGCTTTGGGGTTTGCACCACCGGGTTATGCTTTAACCGGCAGTGGCCAACGGGTCCGTGCGCCTCAACGCCCCCAGCTGGTAAAATTTTGGGAAAAAAAACCCGCCCATTTGCAAACTTTAAAGGGTACTGCAAAGCCTTTGGGGCCGCCTGGCATAATAGCGGTGTTGTTTTTTGGGGGTTTTTTCCAATAGGCAAAGGGCTGGTTAATGGCTGACCATCGTGGCGTTTGGGGTGCGGCTGGGGTTTAAAATTTTTTGGAAAAAAGTATGGTAAAACCCGAAAAGTTAAAAACCAACGGGTGTCTTTCGCTAGTTGGGGCTGCGGGTGGGACATCAACGGGGGGTCGCTTTTTGGGTGCTTTGCCTGGGGGGTCGTTTTCTGGGCAGAACTTTTTTTAAAATGGTGGGCGGGCCTTGTTTTAACCTTGAGTGTCCCTAATTTTGTCGCTCCGGCTTTAGAATTTTTGATCATGCCAAACGAGTCAAGTAAAGGGGCATGTATAACCCAAAACCCCCGTCAAACCTTTGACTGCATGGAAAGAACGTTTTGGGACCTTTGTATGCGGGGGGCAAAACAACAGCGAGTTAATGCACTTCTAAATTGGGTAAAAATTGTTTTCTGGGTCAAAACCCGTGATTTGACCCTGCTAGACTTGGGCTGTGCTTCGCCCTAATAGACACCCAAACGAAAGTCCTATGGGTCAGGCCCCCTTTTCACTCCCGGGATTTTAGCCTTTACTTTCATCTAAGAAAAGTTGCCCAAGCATGGGGGGGGGTTTTGTTTATTTTCCCAACTAATTGGGGTTTGGCTTAAAAAAAGGTGTGGCCCGGGCCCGTGTCAAAAAAAATTTTTTCTCTACGCGCCCCCCCAAAAAAAGTCCTAACCCGTGTTGCGGGC
>JAMYXO010004846.1:0-7500 GCA_033310375.1 Conus canariensis | reverse complement strand
TGTCACAAAGAGCAATGTAAATTGCGTAAACTAGGATTTTACCGAGGGCAAAATAAATTTGAAACACGAGTTCCCCTTTGCTAAAATGGTCATATTAATTTAGAGGTCTGTGTGCACTGACATAAAGAAGGCGTGCTATTGTTCAATGCTGTGTAAGCTTATAAATTTGAGGGACGTGCTAATACGTAAAACAAAATTGACTGAAACACAAAGCGAACCAACAATAGAAAGAAAGCGACAAAATAAAAGAACTTACCGTAACTTAAAACCCGAGAAGCTGAGCAGACAGCTGAAGGGTAGGGGTAGGGGTAGGAAGGGGGTGGGGAAGGCATGTTCTCTGGTGCAGAACGGACTTGTTTCAGTCCAGTGACCACTCATTTACCTCTCTGACCCACTTTACTTAGCCAGTAGTGTACCTTAGTACTTGAAGTGCTCCGTGCGACCTGTCGAAGAAACACGAAAAAATAATTGCCTGATCATGAAATTCATCCAGTTTAGTACACATTTGCTGTTCATCATTTTATGTCTGGATGACTTACAGAACAAGCAGTTTGCATTCTGCTGATCAGAAAAGAGAAATGAGTAAAAAGGGTGTAAGTATTAGCAGTCAAAACGCACATCGTCGGTGTCCCTGCCAGACCTCGTATCTGCATTTTCATAGTTTTGAGAAAATCGAAAAAGACTTTTAAAAAATCCACGTTCTCTGTTTAAGTTATATTTTTCATTCCCTGCATAGAAAACTGATGCCAAAAATGGTTCATATAGATTTTGAAAACCACAGGTACCTTTATACAGAAATATAAGTGAAAATGTGTAGATACGAGTTTTTGCACGAAAACCTGTGAACAAAAATGAGCACATACTAGGTTTTGCAGGACTGTCCTTTAAACTGAAGTGACATAAATGAAGCATTCAGAAGACATAATAATGTCTTCTGGATGGTTAGTTTTTTATGTCATGCATGCTGAACTTTAATAACAAGTCGCATTTGAAGGAAATCTCTTTTTCAAACATAGTTTAACAGAAAAAAAGTTATTTTGATTGCGCAGTGTAGACTACAATGATATCAATGATAATAAAAGCAAAATGCGTCTAGTCAGTCTTGTGTGTGTGTGTGTGTGTGTGTGTGTGTGTGTGTGTGTGTGTGTGTGTGTGAGAGAGAGAGAGAGAGAGAGAGAGAGAGAGAGAGAGAGAGAGAGAGAGAGAGAGAATCAAAAACATGCACAACATCCGAACCTGACCGAAAATATTGTTGTCTTGCCAAATGATTCAACAATCTTTATTACAGAAATATCAGCCAGAATGAAATTTTCAGAAATCAACACAGTCTACACATCTGTACGCCGCCAACACTGCGGCCAGTAAAGAATGAAATTTTCAGAAATCAATGTAGAACTACACATCTGTACACTGCCAGAACCTTGGCCAGTAAAGAATGAAATTTTCAGAAATCAATGTAGAACTACACATCTGTGCACTGCCAGAACCTTGGCCAGTAAAGAATGAAATTTTCAGAAATTAATATAGAACTAAACATCTGTGCACCACCAGAACTGTGGTCAATAAAAAATGAAATTTTCAGAAATTAATATAGAACTAGGGTAGGTAGCCCTAACAACCGGACAGTTGCTAAGGGCGTAATTCCCGGACGAGCTACAGTATTCTCTGTCTTGTCCGGGAATTATGCCCCTAGCAACTGTCCGGGTGTTAGGGCCACCTACCCTCCACATCTGTGCACCACCAGAACTGCGGTCAGTAAACCGATGAAATTGTCAGAAATTTATATAGAACAACACAATCATCTCAGCTTGCACCGCCAAAACTGCGGCCAGTAACAAAATGAAATGTTTAGAAATAAATTTAGTACTACACATCTCGTGTATACCGCCAGAAATATCAACATAGTACACTACTCTACACCGCTTCAAGTGTTTCTCAGTATGACTTAGAAAAAAGATTACTTCCACACTTGATGTTTCCCTCATGATCTGTCAGGTTGTGAGCGAGACGTCAAGATATGTGGACGTGTGGATATAATTTCGTTTCTAAATCCACACTTGACGTCTCACTTACATCCTGAGAGAGCATTTAGCCAACAGTTAAACTATGTGTTGTGAAAGCAACAGAGGAATGGTACTGTGGTCTCTCAGATCAGACTCGGTCATGGAGAAGATTGTCATAGAAGCCATGGTACTCCATGGGCATCACAGTCTTCAGCTGCTGGAGGTGGTCCCACTTTGACTTCTTGATTGATCTCGGCTGTCTGTATAGCTGTGTGATTTGCACTGCTGCCCCTCTGTTGGACCTGCGGGGAAGTGGAGCCCAGTCGTCTGTGTGATCAAGCTTGTAGCTGATCACTCCATCTGGTGAGTATTTCAGTGCCCTGATGTCGACCACCTGAGGATCACCTGCACAGTTTCCAGGCCGAATGCTTCTGTAGTAGGAAATGTTTGAAAAGTCCTTGAAGAAGTTAAAGTCCACGTTCTTCACAATGTAAGGATGAGGCTTGCTCCTGGCAGAAGTGAAGACCTCTGAATACTCAGGTGGCCAGTAGATCTGGCGATGACGTAGTCGGCGTTCAATGGTGGAGTGTACCGAATCAACCTCCATCCAGGTGTGCCCTTTTTCCAGGTACTTTTGTATGATAATTGTCTTGTTTTCCACTGCAATGTGCAGGAGACAGTTTGACAGAATTGTATTTCTATTTTGATAGCAACACCCATCCGAGTAGATGATAATGGTACTGAGTGTGTGACTGGCGAGCGAGCCCTGAATGTAGTCCATGATGCAGGAGGCAAAAGTATTGCTTGTGACGTCACCATTGCATTCATGCCAAAAGTAACACACACACCTACGTGACGTAAGTTCATAGAGGGTAAAATTATGGCAGCAAAGTTTGGTTTTAAAGTATGAGGCATTGGCAAACAGCCTAGGAGCCAAAAGCACTGCCTGCAAATCCATGGTAAGAACAAGGACACTGCTGTCATCTTGTGCCATTCTCTTGTCTTTTTTCTTTTCATTTTGAGCCTCCTCTTTTTGCCTGATGTGACAATCAAACTGTTCTGCTGAGTACTGTCCTAAGATGTAGGACGTACAAATGTTACATTGGTCCTTCCTGGGTTTAAATATAGCAATGTTCATTTGTTTTGATACCCGGATGAGCACCTGTCTCGATGCCCGTTTGACACCTTTGCTGTCACAGTAAGCCTGGAAAAGCTTAACTAGCTGACTCTTGGACTGTACAGTTGTTTCCAGATAAAGTTTGTTCGAGTCTCTGCGACAGTAGTGTGACGGCAACTTTGGGAGCGATTCCAGAAAAGAACGTGCCAGTTCACTCTTTGGATCATCAGCTGCCTTGGGAGGGGTGTGATGTGAACTCTCCTGCATACCATGTGAAGACGATCCACTCATGGCCCAGTTCCGGACACTCCATTCTTTAACACATAAAGTGTTCATAAACATTGTCTTACACACCTGAACCCTTTCATCTCTGATGCGTAAGTGATACTGAAATGTACCCTGTCTACGACTGTGCCCATACTTTTTTCCTCTTTCTGTAGGTTTGTAGTCCACAAGGGAAGCAACGTAGGTCTTCCTCTGATTCCAGTCAAGCTTGGTCCAGAATGAGTCAAACATGCTTTTTCTGTCATCCTCAGAAATATCATTACACCTTCTGGCCTTGGACTTGCTGCAGTAGGGAGATGTGCATTTTGGCCCCATCTGTCTAGCCCCTTTTTCTTTTGTTGTGACTTTACCATCTGGGCCTTTCACGCGACTAAGGTAGGCTTCTCCTTTCATGCGGAGATTCCTGTTTGCCCTGCGTGACCAGCTGTCTTTATTTGCCATTCCACTTCTAGCACGTTTACGTTTTGCACTGGTGCTGTCCCTGTGGGCAGCAGGTGGAGGATGCATGTCTCCATCTACTGAGCCCTGTTCACTGTCTGTGCCTGAAGACCAGTAGGATTCAGTAGTTTCCGAGTCACTTCCCGGGTGGTATGAATCCTCGCTGTCGAGAGCTTCTTCTGATGCATGAGATCCATATTCTGCATTAATAGCACCTTCTGATGCATCAGGTCCATATTCTGCATTAATGACAGCATTGGAGAGGGTAGTATAAATACCAGTACTTGTGCTAGGTAAGCAGTCTTGATGAATGTCTGTTTGACTGACGGTGTGAATACTGTCATTACTTAAGTCAGTGTCTGGTAATTGCCTGACATCACCAGATTTGGGCAGCAGCATCATAAGCATCAGCATCAGATGTTGTATTAGGTAAGCACTCTGGTTCCATGTCTGTATCAAATGTCTCGTCACACGAAAGCTGCCTGGAAGACGCATCACATTCTGTCACCCTGCCTCCTTGAAGAATGTACCGGTAAGTCGTCATTTTGTTTCTTACAGTCTGAAAATGAAAGGAAAAAATAATTCACTGTTTGTTTTTACACGAATTACAGCCAGCATACTATACGTCCTTTGAACCATGACATTACTCAGTATCACTGTCACCATACACTGCATAGATATCCTGAACAGAGAAGTCTATAGATGACCAGTGGAGTGGGTCAAGTTTTCTGGTGCACATTTCAAGGTAGTGTGCTGTGGTAAAGTTTTGCATATATCGCCAAGAAATCTTCTCCAGTGAGGACATCTTTGTATTTCTCATACAAGCCAACCCATAACTTGGTATACGAACCCATCGAGGGGTAAATTTAAATGTTTTGAGAAGCTTGCATTCTGTCAAGACACGTTCTGCCTGGGCAGGGCTGAGCCATGTCATCTCTTCCATTGTTAGGATTTGTAAACTACTGATTAAAACCAACTCCGCAACAATTTCTTCTGGTTTATCTTCCAGCAATGAGCTAGCGCCCAGTTCCAGCGTGTGCAAGTGTGCACCACAGCTGGAAAGGGCGTGCAGATCATTTAGAGTAAACTCACGCAGATGAAGACATTTGATGTGACTTTTTCCATCAACTTCTCGCTGCATCAGCCATTTGGGATAGACCTGTCGCATTTCGGTCTGAAAACCAATCCAGAAAATCTGTGCAGTGTCTTACACACACACACACACACACACACACACACAACACACACACACACACACACACACACACACACACACTGACACACACACACACACACACACACACACACACCACACACACACACACACACACGAAACAACGCACGCACGCACGCACACACACACATGCACAACATTATGAGACACCCGAGAGAGAGAGAGAGAGAGAGAGAGAGAGAGAGAGAGAGAGAGAGAGAGAGAGAGAGAGAGTAATACTATAAAAGGCATAGACAGAAAAGGTGACAGTTCGGATTGGGTGCAGATTCACCCTTTCCTCTGTTTCACCGATGGTTGTGCTTTTCTGACCAAGTCATGTTGGTTTTATGCAAGTTACTGAGCTACTTTCCTCACTGGAAAGAAACAAAAGGCTATACAAGCTCCGGAAAAAAGTTCAAACTTACCAAACGTTGAGTTGACAGAGCAGCCACTTTTCAGTCTTTCGATCTCGCGGAAACATCGGAAGTGACGTGATCACGGTCACTTTTCCCTCCAAATTGTCGTGCAATAACTCGTACAAACACATACGAGGTTTTTCCTGGACTAAAGTTTTTGTAAAAGAACTCGTATGTTATCTTACGAGGTTTCGTCCGGAAAAGTTTGGTCCCCGAAAAACCTCGTAACATCAGTTAGGAGTTTTTTTTTAACACGACTTAACAGTTACTCAGATACGTGGTTTTGACACACATCAATGTAGTGCATTTATGAAGCTGGAGTAGATTCGAGCTTTTAACATAAAATGGATACAAAATCAAGGGATGCAATGGCGGGAAAATCCCAAAATCGAAAAAATGTCAGATACAAGGTCTGGCAGGGACACCGACAGTCATGTATGTAAACGTCGATCTCTCTCTCTCTCTCTTTTCTCTCTCTCTGTCTCTGTCTCTGTCTGTCTGTCTGTCTCTGTCTGTCTGTCTGTCTGTCTGTCTCTCTCTCTCTCTCTCTCTCTCTCTCTCTCTCTGTCCGTTTCTGTCTCTGTCTGTCTGTCTCTCTCTGTCTATTCTCCACTAGACTAACAAATGCAAAGTGTGTTTATCTCTCTTTTGAAATTCGAAATTAAATCTGGTGGAACATCTCTGAGCCTTCATGGAGTCTACCGTAAAGTGCCACAGTGAATGCCATGTTGCTCCCAGCATTTCATTAAGTACGTGTTTCATAGTTTGTGACCCGTTGCACAAAAGGCGCCGAGGAGGCTGCTCGACCTGAAAAAGATCCCATCGTGTGATAAGGAAGTGACACGCGTGTAATCGGCACAGAAATGTTTCCTTTTCAAAGGCCACTGAGGCAGTTTTTTTTTTTTTCAGATTTGAACGGACATGACAAGGTTAAATATCCGTTTGAGCGTTCCATCCTTTTTGCTGCAAAAGAGAGAGAGAGAGAGAGAGAGAGAGAGAGAGAGAGAAGAGAGAGAGAAGAGAGAGAGGAGACAGCGAGAGAGAGAGAAGGGGAGACAGAGACAGAGAGGGAGAGACAGACAGACAGATAGACAGGCAGACAGATATGGGCCGGAATAGAACGCTGGGGTTGAAGGTTGAAGGTTCGAATCATCGCCAGGCCGTTTTGGTGCAGGGAGATAATCCCCTTGGAATTAACATCGGTTCTGACTCAATTTCCAGTACATTCTCCGAATGAGACTATACACTGAGGTTCCGTGAGCGTGAACGCACGCATAACGTCTCGCACAACATGAAACTACATCACCAACTTTCGGAAAAAAAGGCCAGTTCGGGCGTTACTCATTGCGTGAAAAATGGGAAGAATAAAGGAAGAAAAATGAATGAGTGATACTGATTGAATTACTCGGTAAACGACTGAATGTCGCGCCAGCAGGCAGCTCTTTAGTCGGCTCCACTACGGTAGGCAGCCCGTTGAGTACACGAGAGCGTGGATCCGTTTCAGTTTCAGTTTCATCACAAAGGGGTCACTGCCTGCGGACTAGTCCATGTACGCTACACCACATCCGCTGAGTTTCGAGACCACATTGCCCATGATTCAAAGCCGATGGATAAATGAATTAATGACAAAGATGAGATAATTCGGATGAGCATGGATCATTAAGAACTTAGAGCTTGGTCTTTGACCAAGGACAGACGCTGTACAAGTACTCTTAATGATAATGATAATAATAATAATAATAATGATAAATATAATAATAAAAGAAATATAATGATAAGAATGAGGATAATTATAGTAGTAATAATTTTCTAAACCACGAAGTTTAAACCAACGTGTAATAAATTCCAGATGTCTTTCCATGTTGATCAACAGATCATCAACTGAATCTGTACAACTATCAACATTGTATGCTTTGAACCGAGCATTGACTCAGTCAGTATAGGTCAGCCAGTTTTGCTATCAGCAGTCTGAATCGTTGGCAACATGTTTGTACAAACAAATTCTTCTCCAAATCACTAATACATCCC
>JAMYXO010004845.1:2500-16637 GCA_033310375.1 Conus canariensis | reverse complement strand
CCATAACCTCCACTGTTCATCACCATAACCTCCACTGTCATCACCATAACCACTGTCATCACCATAACCTCCACTGTCATCACCATAACCTCCACTGTCATCACCATAACCACTGTATCACCATAACCTCCACTGTCATCACCATAACCTCCACTGTTATCACCATAACCACTGTTATCACCATAACCTCCACTGTCATCACCATAACCTCCACTGTCATCACCATAACCAGTTCACCATAACCTCCACGTCATCACCCATAACCTCCACTGTCATCACCATAACCTCCACTGTTCCCCATAACCTGTCATCACCATAACCTCCACTGTCATCACCATAACCTCCACTGTCATCACCATAACCTCCACTGTCTATCACCATAACTCCACTGTCATCACCATAACCTCCACTGTCATCACCATAACCTCCACTGTCATCACCATAACCTCCATGTATCACCATAACCACTGTCATCACCATAACCTCCACTGTATCACATAACGTATCACATAACCTCCACTGTTATCACCATAACCTCCACTGTCATCACCATAACCTCCACTGTCATCACCATAACCTCCACTGTTATCACCAGCAGCACGAACACCATCGATACCCTCACCAAAGCCACCAACATCAACCAAACCACGACTACCTTAGCCAGGACCCCCTGTAGCAGCAGCAGCTGTAGTATTATCATCGTCATCCACAGCGCCATCAACTACCACCACCACTACAACCTACAAACACCCTCAGAACCACCAGCACCATAGACTGGAACCCCAACCCCCACAAGAACTACTCACGTAGCAGCTGGGCGTACAGGGGTTCCCGACCCACAAAGCCCCACCACTTGAACTTGGGCGTGGGGAAGACCGGCACACTCTCCATGGGCCAGAAGGGGCCGTCCTTGTTGCTCTCCACGCTGTCGGCGGGCGGCAGTGTCCCTGAACGCAGCGCCTTCAGGCAGCCCTCCTTGGAGTAGAAGTGGCGGCTCTTGGGCTTGCCGCCCCCCCCCCCCCCCCCCCCCCCCCCCCCGCTCCGTACCGCTGCACGGCGTTGGTGTAGTCCTCACGGATGTTTTTGATGCCTTCCGAGTTCTCCAGCCCGAAAACCCCCGGGAAGTGGTCCTGGTTGGACTTGGACAGCTCGTCCCAGAAGATGAACTCCACCTGACCGAAGAGGTGGGAGTTGAGGGTTCAGGGGTCATGTATCCGGTCTGACCGGTGGGTAGGTCAAGGTTGTCCGGCTGGGTGGAGAGAGACATGGGTGTTCTGTAGGTGTGCTTGGTGGCTGAGTATTGAATGTTTCTGACTCTGTTAACTGACCGGTTGATAGGTTGGTTGTTGACTTGTTGCTTCAGTCGTGGTGTGAGACACCCATGTGTGCAAAACAAGCATCCTCCATACCAGTATTTGAAACAACATACAGCAATTGTGTGGGGCAAAAGATTCAGACAGGAAATATTCCAAGACATTTTCCAGAGAAAGGGGATTACCTTTGACTGCATCGTGCGCATACAAGTGAACACAGTGCACAAGATGAAATATTTTCGCGGGCGCGCGCGCGCGCACACACCACACACACACACACCACACACACACACACACACACACACACACACACACACACACACACACGTACACGCACACGCACACACACATACACACACATCCCACCAACACATACACAGAGACACGCACGCACGCACGTACGCACGCACGCGCGCGCGCGCGCGCGCACACACACACACACACACACACACACACACACACACACACACACACACACTCACACACACACACACACACACACACACACACACACACACACACACTCACTCACAACACACACACACACACACACACACACACACACACACACACACACACACACACACACACACACCACACACACACACGAGAGAGAGAGAGAGAGAGAGAGAGAGAGAGAGAGAGAGAGAGAGAGAGAGACTTAACTCAACTCAAATAGTTTAATTGCAAAGGCCACCATCGACCTATTTGCAATGAGATAAAGAACAAAAATAGAACACACACGCGCTCGACGCATATGCTGAAAATGATGAGGAAAATTTGCACAGATGAATGTTCTTCCTGAAATGACTCGCCATGTGTGTGTACCTGATACTGTTCTTCTACGTTTTAGGGCTTTAACACTGAAGCACAGCTACAGACAAGTTACAATTCTCTTTTCATTTTGCAGTAAAAGAGCAATGATGCTTGGTGAGCTTTACTAGAATGAGGCAAAATTATTATCTCGTAAATCTTTATAGGATACACAAACAATCAAAATGTATTTCTGACATCCTCGATTAGTAACAGAATTGGCAGTGATATCTTCATGGAATTCAAGTCACTAATACCAAGTCGACAATACACGAACACTGCGAAATGTATTAATTGTAATATCAGTTAAATATTCTTTGGCTGTCATAAGGATTTGAAGGATCAATGGAGAAGAGAGAGAGAGAGGAGAGATGAGAGAGAGAGAGGAGAAAGAGAGAGAGAGACGAGAGGCTACGCATCGCAACGCACGACGCACGCACGCGTGCGTTGACACACGCACACACTATAGACATTGAACACAGACACACACAACAACACACACACAACACTGAACACAACACACTACAACACAGAGGGGCACGAGAAGTAGAGATGAGAAGAGAGAGGAGAGTAGATCGAGAGAGAGAGAGAGAGAGACGCAAATGATAACTAAGATATGAAGGTCATGTGTCAGTTCGCCTGCGTTTTTTCCGCAGTCTGTTTGTCTGCTGTTTGTCTGCGTCTGTCATGACTTTCTGTCTGCTGTCTGTCTTCGTCTCTGTCTGTTCTGTCTCTGTCTGACTCTGTTGTACTCTCGAGTCATGTCTCTGTTTCTCTGTCTCTGTCGTCTGTCTTCTGTCTGCTGTTGATCTGTCGTGTCTGTCACTGATCTTGTCTGTCTGTCTGCTGCTGCTTCTGTCTGCTGCTGTTTCTCTCATCTCTGTCTCTCTCTGTCTCTCTGTCTCTCTCGGTCTCTCTCTCTGTCCTCCTGCTCTGTCTGTCTGTCTGTCTCTTCTCTCATGATCCTCTGTTCTACTCTGTCTTTCTCTGTCTCTCTCTACTCTCTCTGTCTCTCTCTCTGTCTCTCCCATGTGGTGCAGACAAGTCCTGTAGTAGGCCATGGGGGGTATAACACAGAGGAGCACTGACCACACTGACCATTGAACACACCACGGACAATGCTGATAGAAGTGATTGATCTCAAAAGAATGTAGGCGAACACACCCACGGACATGCTAATGAAGTGATTTGATTCAACAAGAATGTAGGCCTTTTTACATCACTATGGCCCATTACACAGAGGCACCTGCACTACACTGACATATGATCGTTACAACACATTGCTGCTACCTGCACCACACTGACACATTGATCTTACAACACATTGGCTGCTACTGGCACTCCACTGCACATTGATCGTTACAAACACATTGGCTGTACTGCATACAGACATTGATCGTACAAACACATGGCTGCTACCTGGCACTACATGACACATTGATCTTGAACACCCTGAGGCATGATAATGATGTGACGCTTGTGAAGAATGTGCCTTGTCAATTAGGGCATTAACACAGTGACTGGCAAAAAGACATAGCCAGTTGATTGAACACAGATCCACTGATCAATAGATATTTAACACAGAGGCACTGATCAATAGACATTGAACACAAGAGCACTGATCAATAGACATTGAACACAGAGGCACTGATCAATAGACATTAACACGAGCACTGATCAATAGACATTAACACAGAGGCACTGATCAATAGACATTAACACAGAGGCACTGATCAATAGACATTGAACACAGAGGCACTGATCAATAGACATTGAACACAGAGGCACTGATCAATAGCATTAAACACAGAGGCACTGATCAATAGACATTGAACACAGAGGCACTGATCAATAAACGCCAGAGGCACCGATCAATAGATTTGAACACAGAGGCACTGATCAATATGCATTGAACAGAGAGGCACTGATCAATAGACATGAACACGAGGCACGTTCAATAGAATTGAACACAGAGGCACTGATCAATAGACATTGAACACAGAGGCACTAATCAATAAAAATTGAACACAGAGGCAGGATCAATAGAATTGAACACAGAGGCACTGATCAACTTTAAACACAGAGGCACTGATCAATAGACGTTGAACACAGAGGCACTGATCAATAGACATTGAACACAGAGGCACTGATCAATAGCATTGAACACAGAGGCACTGATCAAATAGACATTGAACACAGAGGCACTGATCAATAGACATTGAACACAGAGGCACTGATCAATAGCATTGAACACAGAGGCACTGATCAATAGACATTGAACACAGAGGCACTGATCAATAAAACACAGAGGCACTGATCAATAGATTTGAACACAGAGGCACTGATCAATAGCATTGAACACAGAGGCACTGATCAATAACATGAACACAGAAGCACTGATTAATAGACATTGAACACAGAGGCACTGATCAGTAGACATTGAACACAGAGGCACTGATCAATAAAATTGAACACAGAGGCACTGAATCAATAGACATTTAACACAGAGGCACTGATCAATAGACATTGAACACAGAGCACTGATCAATAGACATTGACACACAGGGCACTGATCAATAGACATTGAACACAGAGGCACTGATCAATAGACATTGAACACAGAGGCACTGATCAATAGACATTGGACACAGAGAGACACTGACAATAGCATTGAACACAGGCATTGATCAATAGACATTGAACACAGAGGCACTGATCAATAGACATTGAACACAGGCACTGATCAATAGCCATTGAACACAGAGGCACTGATCAATAGACACTGAACACAGAGGCACTGATCAATAGACATTGAACACAGGCACTGTCAATAGTTATTGAACACAGATCACTGATCAATAGACATTGAACACAGATCCACTGATCAATAGACATTGAACACAGATCCACTGATCAATAGACATTGAACACAGATCCACTGATCAATAGACATTGAACACTAATCAGAGGGGTCTTGCATTCAAAGAGCTCATCAGTAAAAGAACTCATTAGTAAAAAGAGCTCATCAGTGTCACATCAGACATGACAAAATAAAATTAGTTACACAATGCATAGCATCATTGATAATCCGCGTGCATTTAGGCCTGCTACAATTGATGTTGTTGTTGATATGTGATGTTTTTTTTTTTTTTTTTTTTTTTTTTTGGGGGGGGGGGGGGTTATAAAATAGGTGCATTTTCTTGCACTAATAAGTCATAACAAATCATAACAATCTTGTTATTGGCGACTTTATGGGCAGGGACGACTTTACAGGCATCAAAGTCCTTCCCGTATGGTCGCCGGCGACTTTATGGGCACCAACAGACCCGCTGATGACAACCAGGTTAATGCATTGAACATCCACAATTCTTGACTCCATGTTCAATACATATTAAACACAGTTTGTCCCTACCCAGCGAGAGGACAGGCCAAGGAAAATACTGATAAAAACCAGTCTAATGTCTAGTCCAGATCGCATAATAGTCTATATAGACACAGGTAAATCCTCAGATAACAATGAGTGAAACAGATATTCTGTATGTAGCCTACTCACTGAACACATCGACGAACACACTGATGAAAATACGTTTGATGCATACAGTATCCATTGCTGTTTGTTACACGACTCAGATCACCCCATACTGAATTCTGGGACAAACTGATCCTGAAATGGCGATGAAGGAGGTCCTAAATACAGACATATTAGACGACACTCATTCATTCAACGCATCGACGGTTACATCAGTTTCAATGAGACTGAATTTCTAAGTCTATTTGTCGATTTGCTCAATAATGAGGCTTAAGATAGAACATCAATATTTTTGTCATTTCCCGTTGTCCAATAAGTATTGACTGGCACGAAAACTGAGTATAAACTGGTCTGGCATAAGCACGAACAGCCACATATTGTTTCATGCCTGAAACACTCTTTTGGTCAATGTAACCGTCAGCGTGTTTTATTTCTAGGTCACATATTAAGGTCTGTCTCTGTCCTGCCCTCTTGCTGTCTGGGATCTGTCTGCACAAACAGTGAGTATGGTCAGGAATGAGGGTAAGGAGGACAGAGCCAAGGATGTTCTAGACGACAGAGTGTTTTACACGTGTGTCTGTCCATGTGCTGAAGGAGTATCCCACACGAAGTGCATCCTTGTTCTGGGCCTCACCTTCGGCCATGGAGGGACCAAGGGGTTTCAGAGCTGTGCAGGAGGTGGTCCGGGGCAGGCAGAGTACAGCGATAACACTGTATGCAAGACCCGCCTCTGATTAGTGCCTGTGTTCAATGTCTATTGATCAGTGCCTCTGTGTTCAATGTCTATTGATCAGTGTCTCCGTGTTCAATGTCTATTGATCAGTGTCTCTGTGTTCAATGTCTATTGATCAGTGTCTCTGTGTTCAATGCCTATTGATCAGTGTCTGTGTTCAATGTCTATTGATCAGATCAGTGCCTCTGTGTTCAATGTCTATTGATCAGTGCTTCTGTGTTCAATGCCTATTGATCAGTGCCTCTGTGTTCAATGTCTATTGATCAGTGCCTCTGTGTTCAATGTCTATTGATCAGTGCCTCTGTGTTCAATGTCTATTGATCAGTGCATCTGTGTTCAATGCCTATTGATCAGTGGATCTGTGTTGAATGTCTATTGATCAGTGCCTCTGTGTTCAATGCATATTTGATCAGTGCATCTGTGTCCAATGCCTATTGATCATTGCCTCTGTGTTCAATACCTGGGCTATGTCTTTTTGCCAGGTAAGGACTGGCTAATTTGCACCTAAACTGGACAAGCACATTCTTCACAAAGCAGTCACACATGTATCATGCCTCAGACGGGTAACGATCAATGTGTCAGTGTAGTGCCAGGTAGCAGCCAATGTGTTTGTAACGATCAATGTTGTGTCAAGTTTGTGGTCAGATGCCAGGTAGCAGCCAATGTGTTTGTAACGATCAATGTGTCAGTGAGTGCCAGGTAGCAGCCAATGTGTTTGTAACGATCAATGTGTCAGTAGTGCCAGGTAGCAGCCAATGTGTGTTGTAACGATCAATGTGTCAGTGGAGTGCCAGGTAGCAGCCAATGTGTTTGTAACGATCAATGTGTCAGTGGAGTGCCAGGTAGCAGCCAATGTGTTTGTAACGATCAATGTGTCAGTGTAGTGCCAGGTAGCAGCCAATGTGTTTGTAACGATCAATGTGTCAGTGGAGTGCCAGGTAGCAGCCAATGTGTTTGTAACGATCAATGTGTCAGGGGAGTGCCAGGTAGCAGCCAATGTGTTTGTAACGATCAATGTGTCAGTGGAGTGCCAGGTAGCAGCCAATGTGTTTGTAACGATCAATGTGTCAGTGGAGTGCCAGGTAGCAGCCAATGTGTTTGTAACGATCAATGTGTCAGTGTAGTGCCAGGTAGCAGCCAATGTGTTTGTAACGATCAATGTGTCAGTGAGTGCCAGGTAGCAGCCAATGTGTTTGTAACGATCAATGTGTCAGTGGAGTGCCAGGTAGCAGCCAATGTGTTTGTAACGATCAATGTGTCAGTGTAGTGCCAGGTAGCACCCAAGGTGTTGTAAAATGGAGTGGGAATGGGCCAAGTGTATGCTAAAAAGGCTTGCATTCTTTTGAGCATCCAATGCATTTCTATCAGCATGTCCGTGAGTGTGTTCAGCCTACATTCTTTTGAGCATCAAATGCACTTCTATCAGCATGTCCGTGAGTGTGTTCAGCCTACATTCTTTTGAGCATCAAATGCACTTCTATCAGCATGTCCGTGAGTGTGTTCAGCCTACATTCTTTTGAGCATTTCTATCAGCATGTCCGTGAGTGTGTTCAGATACATTCTTTTGAGCATCAAATCACTTCTATCAGCATGTCTGTGGGTGTGTTCGACCTACATTCTTTTGAGCATCAAATCACTTCTATCAGCATGTCTGTGGGTGTGTTCGGCCTACATTCTTTTGAGCATCAAATCATTTCTATCAGCATGTCCGTGGGTGTGTTCAATGGTCAGGCTGTGGTCAGTGCTCCTCTGTTTTATGACCCTCCCATGGCCTCTACAGGACTTGTCTGCACCAACAGGGAGAGAGAGACAGAGAGAGACAGAGAGAGAGACAGAGAGAGAAGACGACAGACAGACAGACAGACAGAGAGAGAGAGAGAGAGAGAGAGAGAGAGAGAGAGAGAGAGACAGACAGACGGAGAGAGAGAGACACAGAGAGAGAGAGAGAGAGACAGAGACAGACAGACAGACAGACAGACAGCAGACAGAAAGACAGATAGACAGGCAGACAAACAGGCAGACAGACAGACTGACGGAAAAACACGCAGAGCGAGACTAGAGCTCATGACCTTCATATCTTAGTTTATCCATTGCGTCTCTCTCTCTCTCTGTCTCTCTGTCTCTCTCTCTCTCCTCTGTCTGTCTTCTCTCTCTCTTGTCTGTCTGTCTGTCTGTCTGTCTGTTCGTCTGTCTGTCTTCTCTCTCTCTCTCTCTCTCTCTCTCTCTCTCTCTCCTCTTCTCTCCAATGATCCTCCAAATCTTATGGCAGCCAAAGAAACATTTAACTGATATTACAATTCATAAATTTCGCAGTGTTCGGGAGATTTCGACTTGGTATTAGTGACTTGATTGTCCATCAAAGATATACACTGCCATTCTGTAATTAAATCAAGGACACAATACATTTTTGATTGTTTGTGTATCCTATAAAGATTTAAGAGATAAATACATTTTGCCTCATTCTAGAAAAGCTCACCAAGCATCATTGCTTCTTTTACTGCAAAATGAAAAGAGAATTGTAACTTGCTCTGTAGCTGTGTTCAGTGTTAAAGCCCTAAAACGTAGAGAAGAACAGTATCAGGTAACACACACATGGCGGAGTCATTTCAGGAAGAACATTCTGCTGTGCAAACATTTTCTCTCATCATTTTCAGCATATGCGCCGAGCGCGTGTGTGTTCTATTTTTGTTCTTTATCTCATTGCAAATAGGTCGATGGTGGCCTTTGCAATTAAACTATTTGAGTTAAGTCTCTCTCTCTGTCAGTGTGCGTGTCGTGTGTGTGTGTGTGTGTGTGTGTGTGTGTGCGTGTGCGTGTGCGTGTGCGTGTGCGTGTGCGTGTGCGTGTGTGTGTGTGTGGGTGCGCGCGCGCGTGTGTGTGTGTGTGCGCGCGCGCGTGTGTGTTTGCGCCCGCGAAAATATTTCATCTTGTGCACTGTGTTGACTTGTATGCGCACGATGCAGTGAAAGGTAATCCCCTTTCTCTGGAAAATGTCTTGGAATATTTCCTGTCTGAATCTTTTGCCCCACACAATTGCTGTATGTTGTTTCAAATACTGGTATGGAGGATGTTTGTTTTTCCCACGTGGGTGTCTCACACCACGACCGAAGCAACAAGTCAACAACCAACCTATCAACCGGTCAGTTAACAGTCAGAAACATTCAATACTCAGCCACCAAGCACACCCACAGAACACCCATGTCTCTCTCCACCCAGCCAGACAACCTTGACCCACCCACCGGTCAGACCTGATACATGACCCCTGAACCCTCAACCCCCACCTCTTCGGTCAGGTGGAGTTCGTCTTCCGGGACGAGCTGTCCAAGTCCAACCAGGACCACTTCCCGGGGGTCTTCGGGCTGGAGAACTCGGAAGGCATCAAGAACATCCGCGAGGACTACACCAACGCCGTGCAGCGGTACGGAGAGGGGGGGGGGGGGGGGGGGGGGGGGGGGGGGAGGGGGGAGCTGGGGCGGGGGGGGGGGGGGGGGGGCGGCAAGCCTAAGAGCCGCCACTTCTACACCAAGGAGGGCTTCCTGAAGGCGCTGCGTTCAGGGACACTTAAGTCGTGTGGAGGGGATGGATATAGATACTTGTAATGGTGGTGGCTATGGCGACGATGTTGAAGATGACAATTGTATTGTTGGTGATGCGGTAGAACTGGTGATGATGGGGTTGAGGTGTTTGTGCTGGTGATGGGGTTGTGGTGTTTGTGCTGGTGATGATGGGGTCGAGGTGTTTGTTTGTGCTGGTGATGATGGGGTTGAGGTGTTTGTGCTGGTGATGATGGGGTTGAGGTGTGTGTGTTGGTGATGATGGGTTGTTGTGTGTGTGTGTGTGCTGGTGATGGGGTTGTGGTGTGTGTCTGGTGATGATGGGGTTGAAGTGTGTGTGCTGGTGATGATGGGGTTGTGGTGTGTGTGCTGGTGATGTGGGGTTGTGGTGTGTGTGCTGGTGATGATGGGGTTGAGGTGTTTGTGCTGGTGATGATGGGTTGTGGTGTGTGCTGTGAGATGGGTTGTGGTTGTGTGCTGGTGTTATGGGGTTGAGGTGTTGTGTGGTGTGTGGGTGTGTGTGTGCTGGTGATGATGGGGTTGTGTGTTGTGTGTGTGTTGTGGGTGTGTGTTGTGGTGTGTGTGTGTGTGTGGTTGTGTGTGTGTGTGTGGTGTTGGTGGTGTGGTGTGGTGTGTGTGTGGTGTGTGTTGTGTGTTGTTGTGGTGAAATGTGTGTGTGTGTGCTGTGTGTGATGAGTTGTTGGGTTGTGGTGTGTGGTGTTGCTGTGATGGGGTTGTGGTGTGTGTGCTATGTGAATGTGTTTCTGTTGTTGTGTTGTGTGCTGATGATCGTGTGTACAATTCTTTCCGCGTCATCATAATAGTTTCGTCTGCACGTCCCCTTTCCCCTCCCTTCCTCCTATCCCCTTCCCCTCGCATTTTATGTGAATGTTGTATCTCTCACCTTTGTTGTTGTTGTTTTGGTGTTGTTGTTGTTGTTTTTTGTTCGTCCGATAACTAGTCACTTTCTCTTTCTAGTTTCTTGCTGATGATAATCATGTTCATGATGTCGTAGTTTTTTTTTTTTTTTCTGTTTCGGCCGTCTATTCCCCCCATTTCTCCTCCTCCACCTCCATCCTTTCATCTTCCTCGAGTTTTATGTTTTTTTCTAATTTTTCATCTCTTTTTCCGTTATCATCTGTCGTCAGTGAGTTTTATGTTTCTTCTAATTTTCATCTCTTTTTCCGTTATCATCTGTCGTGAGTGATTTTATGTTCTTCTAATTTTTCATCTCTTTTTCGTTATCATCTGTCGTGAGTGAGTTTTATGTTTCTTCTAATTTTTCATCTCTTTTTCCGTTATCATCTGTCGTCAGTGAGTTTTATGTTTCTTCTAATTTTTCATCTCTTTTTCCGTTATCATCTGTCGTGAGTGAGTTTTATGTTTTTTTCTAATTTTTCATCTCTTTTTCCGTTATCATCTGTTGTGAGTTTTATTTTTTCTAATTTTTCACCTCTTTTCCGTTATCATCTGTTGTGAGTTTCTATCTCGTACTCCTGACTGCCTAGTTTGTGTTGCGAGAACAATTGTGACGTCAGGCAGCAAACTACAACGCACATGGTGTGGTGATAATGTATTCATTCATGTGATAGCAACAGTAATTGTGATGTCAGGCAGCAAATATACAACACACATGATGTGGTGATAATGTATTCATTCATGTGATAGCAACAGCAACGCTGGAAATATCTCAGCTGTAATACTTTCTTGTTATGTACGTGTTACATGTGTGTGTAACCATTACGAGGCACGAGCGCGCGCATATGCACTTACGAACGTATACTAGCATGACACATATGACCTCATGCTGGCATATACGCCACATGCATGCATGTTCAAACTGTTCTCTCTCTCTCTCTCTCTCTCTCTCTCTCTCTCTCTCTCTCTCTCTCTCTCTCTCTCTCTCTCTTATGATGGAAGATGTCTCAATGCGTTCGTCTGAGATTATAGTTTTAGGAGATTTTAACATTGATCTACTTAAACCACATGATAAATGGAAACGGGTTTATGAATTACAGAATTTGACACAGCTAATTAACACACCGACAAGAAAAAATCTATCCTCCGAAACACTAATTGACCACATATACGCAACAAACCCATTTAATATTATAGAAACATCTGTGCCTCTATACGGTCTCAGTGATCACTTTCCAATTTGTCTAACATGGTCCAAAAAGGGGGTTAAAATTCCCAGAAATGTTCACAAATGTATATCTTTTCGAAGCTATAGAAAATTCGATACTAACAGTTTCTTGTCCGATTTGTGTAACGCAAATTTTTCTGAGGTGTATCAGCACAATGACCCTGATGGAGCACTGGCTGCTTGGTATGACATATTTATTTCTGTCTTTAACAAACACGTGCCATCGGTAACTAAACGTGTCAAACCAAGGGGTAAGCCACCGTGGTATAATGAAAAAATCGATAAGGCCATTAATTTACGAGATATTCTATTGCAAACAAATGGTAAAGATGATAATTTTAAAAAGCAAAGAAATAAGGTAACCGATATGAAAAGAGCCGCCAAAAAGAAATATTTCAGTGACCTTATTTCCCGTAAAGAAGATTCAAAATCGATCTGGAAAGCTATTAATGAGCTCTCCGGTAAAACCTTGTCATCTAGTGCTCCTTCTGAGAGAACATTGTCTGCTGAACTCTTAAATGATCACTTCACAACTGTTGCAGAAAAGACGATCAAAGCTGACTGTTCAAAAGACAATGACCTACTTGAGCTAAAAGCGTACTGTGTATCAAAAAACATAAAATCTAATCTTCAAATCGAGTTTATTGGTGTACATGATGTTTATAAGGAATTGTGTTCATTAAATCAGTCCAGTTCTCGAGGTTTAGATGATATAGATGGTAAAATTTAGAAAATTGCTGCTCCGATTATATCAGAGCATCTTACATATATTTACAATCTTTCCATTGATAAAGGTTGTTATCCACAATCCTTCAAAGATGCTAAAGTTTTACCTTTTTTAAAATCTGGTGATCCCATTGATCCTTCAAACTATAGACCTATCTCTATCCTATCTATTCTATCCAAACCCCTTGAAAAACACATCAAATGTAACATCCACAAACATTTCATGAAATACAATTTATTACATTCTAATCAAAGCGGATTTAGAGAAAATCATTCTTGTCACACCTTGCTCACTAATATAATTGAGCAATGGCATTTAAACATAAACAATGATTTCTTCACAGGAACAATTTTTGTCGACTTCGCTAAAGCATTTGACACTATAGATCACAATCTACTGTTAAGAAAATTAACATTGTATGGTTTATCCGCTGAAGCTCTTAAACTCATTTCCTCATTTCTCAACTGTAGGCGACAAGTAGTCTTTAAAAATTCCGCTACTTCCTCTCTTATGCCAGTAAATTATGGCGTTCCCCAAGGGTCAGTCCTGGGCCTATCTTATTCTCAGTTTATATAAATGATCTTCCTTTACATATATCTTCTCCCTGTGAGCTTTTTGCCGATGACACTACTATCCATAATAAAGACAAAGATGCTGACTCAGTATGTATCAAATTACAGAATGATCTCAATAAACTTGCAAAGTGGACTAATCTGAATCATATGGCCCTCCATCCTCAAAAGTCTAAATTTATGATGACTACAACCAGACAAAAACGTCAAAATATGAAAGCTGATTTGTTTAAAATACGTGTACAAGATAAAGTCTTAGAAGAAGTTAAATCACACAAATTATTAGGCCTTACAGTTGATAATAATCTGTCATGGTCTAATCACATTTCTGATTTGTCTAAAAGGTTATCTAAAAAATTATTCTTGTTGAACCGAATCAAGAATTTCCTCGATCAACATACTAGAAAGTTATATTTCTATGCATATGTACAGCCAGACATTAACTACGCCTCTACATGCTGGGATTTAGCCAGCAAAAATTGCTTAAAACCACTAGAAAGCATGTACAGACGCGCTATTAAGCTGATACTCTTGAAATCTTCTCTACAAGCTAGTGATTATAAAGGTCTTAACATTCTACCATTCGATCAAAAATGCTGCTTAAATAAAGCGGTCTTTATGTATAAAATTATTAATAATCTTGCGCCACCTTATCTTCATGACAAATTCCCATTAATCAAAATTCGAGGCAAAAATATCCTTTATACCCCTCGACCACGAACTGATCTTTTCAAGTCATCCCTTATTTAC
>JAMYXO010000484.1:22500-45183 GCA_033310375.1 Conus canariensis | reverse complement strand
CATTCAGACTAATTGCTAGTATTTTTTCCCCACCACTAGCTTGACATCACCATCGCCTTCGCCTCGGGACTGTTGCCCGGAAACCCCCTCTGTTTTTAAGAACCTTTTACCCACTCTCCTTCTCCCACCCCCATCGTTTGACACCGATGGTTAATCTTGTCTTCTTTTTTTTTTTCTCTCAATTTTTGACCATTATTGTATTCCTTCATAATATTATTATCATCATTACACTTAAACTCCCCACTATTTCCTTCCAAAAAGCCTCGTTCTCATTCAACGCCTTTTCTTGCCTGAAACTGAAGCGATCGAGCGATAAAAAGCTAAGTGGTTTTTTGTTTTATTCGTTTGTTTTCCACAAAACCTAAGAGTTAAAAACGGGGTTTTTTGTTTTTTTCTTGAAAACTCTTTTTGTGCAGTTTCTCGGGGCGGTTCCTAACTTTTTGTTTAAAATTTTTTTTTTCTTTACTTAACAGGGTATTCAGAGTCTTAGGTTATTTAATACCATCTGACTGTCCATTTCCCCACTAGTAAGGTTTTAAAATCCTAATTTTAATTGATTAAATAAAACCTTTTTAAAAGTCCACGTAACGGGGCATTCCGAGTTTTTGGCGTATTTAATCCCATTGACTGCGCCATGGCCCCTTTTGTTAGCCGGGGGGGGGTTTTTTTTCCCCCCTTTCTCCATTGCTAAATACTTTTTTTTATCCCCAAAAGGGGGGTTTTTTCCGAGTCTTTTTAGACGTTTTAAATTTCCCTTCTGACTGCGCCAGTGCCGTGTTAGCGGGGTTTGTTGTTGTTTTTTTTCCCCTTCTTTCATTTGAAAATGTACTTTTTTAAATCCACGAAAAGGGCATTCACGGCCTTAGGGTATTCAATACATCTTTTGCGCCTTTGGGCCCTTTTAGTGGTTTTTTTCCCTCTTCAGTAAGTACATTTTTCCATAGTAAAGGGCATTCAAGCTTTAGGCGTATTCAATCCCTGACTGCGCCATTGGTCCCGTTAGAGTGGGGTCCCCTCTCTCCCCACCCCACCACCCTTTATTGGACAATAACATTTAATTTTTATAGTCCTAGTAACAAAGTATCCCCGAGTCTTTAGTCGTATTAAAAAAACCCTCTGATACGTTTTGGCCTAGTAGCTGTTGAGGATTTCTTGCTTTTTTTTAACACCTTGCCTGGGGCTTCTTTGTGGTGGAGGATCCTTTTGTCTAGAACCAAGGGGATGGCACCCTTGTTACCCCAGCTAAATCGAAAAAGGGGGGGAAATTTTGGGGGGAAAAGGGACTTGGAAACCCCCCTTTGAAGGCATGGGAGATGATCCATGTGAGGGTTTGGGGGGGCGTCCACCAAGGTGGGGATGTTGCTGAATTGTTTTTTTCAAAGGGAGGAAGTCGAGTTTGAAGAAGGGGCGTGGAATAAGTCGGAAAAGACTCTGACGGGGCGAAATAGGGAAACTCTTTTTTCCCCCTTTTCTCTCTCCTCTTTCCCCCTTTTTGATTCACGTTCAAGTGGCGAATGCCTGGCGTTTTGTACGCCGCGTAAACTTTTTTTAAGTTTACCTATTTTGGGTGACAGTGTATTACTTTGTGTACAAGTAAATTTTGCAGTGTTTTTCCATCATAATGTCAACTTTTTTTATTTTTTTTAGTTTTTCAGAGCTAGAATTGGGAAAAAATTTTTGTCTCCGAACTGTTCTTTAAAACAAAAAACTATAGGCTATTTTCTGAAAAAAAATCTTTCCCCACGTGAATCCGTTGCTTCAATCATTTTTTTTTTTACCTCTGTGTTTTTTTTTCCTCGGCAATTGTGTAGTTTTGCCGGAATGTGTCAACTGCTGTGCATCAAAGGGGGTACCCTCCCTTTTCAACCTGTTTTTTTTGTTGTGGAGCTTTTTCTTCGCTTTCTTTCTCTGTGTTGGAAAACCAAATCGAAGCGTCCTTAGCTGTTTATTTTGCCTGGGTACTGTACTGCTGCCCTTTCACCCTAATTAAATTTTACCTTTCGGTCTCGGAAGATCTCTTGTGGGGTGATGTGCACCAAACCCCCTGGCCAGAATCCATGGATGAGAAAATGGCCCTGCCCCTGCAAAAATTTTTTCTTTTTTTAGAGAATAAGTTTAGAAGGACTACGTGAGATTTGCAAACATGAGTCGCATGGGATAGTTGAAGAAAATCAAAGACAGGCAGGGGGCCCCTGGAAGAAACTATTCACTTTTTTTTTTGCAAGAAACACGGGAACTAAGCAGGCAGAGTGAAAAACAGTGAGGATATTAAAGATGTGAAAAGTGAAAAAGGGGGAGGCACGGGAGACTTTTGGCTTGTTGCAACAAAAAATCGACATCTGGAAGTTTCTAAAGGGGCAAATTTTAACGTGAATTCTTCGAATTTCGCTGAGCCCCCGAAATAGGGGCCAAAAAAGTGTGCGGGATGCGTTACAAAACATTCTACAAACATACATACCGAGCCCAGGGTGGCCAGAGACGTTTTAGAAGTCACACAGACTGGGAAACCCCCCGGGTCCAGTGCTCAACCCCCCCCGGGTGCAATTTTTAAAAAATGGGGGGATTATGTGCCTTGACAAACAAGGCCCGCGGGGCAGACATGAAACAAGATCAGCTGACTGTCTAACGGGGATTGAGCCGTAGGCAAGGGGCACAGCTAGACACTGAAACAGGAGGGAAATTTGGGTACTTCCTAAGGGGGGGGGAATTACATGTGAAACCTAAAAGTGAAGCCCCCACCAAGGCCAACTCCTGAGCCGGGGGAACGCCCCATTCAGGGCATCTCCGGGCCTTGACCACTATGGATCGCCAGATGCTTTCGGGGAGATACCCCATCTTACCCCCCCGAATGCCCGCCTTCTGTACAGAGGGTTTCCCCTTTTCCTCGCTTTCAAGACCCATCAGACGGGACAAAGGGGATTCCCAAGTAAAAGGGGGGTTTCCCAATGCACATTGCTTTTCCCAATCTCGCCCACCCCCCTCCCCTTTTCCCCTCACCCCCTACAGAGTTTAAAGGACAAAAAAGGGGGATAACGGCAATCCAACCTGCGACCCCCAAAAAAAAGGGTCTCGTTTTCCCCCTCGCGAAACAGAAAGAAATTTAAGATTAGGCCGAGGTCCCGGGCCCCCATTCTTTCTTTTTAAAAAGCAAAAACACCCACACGCAAAAACACGTAACACACGTAACGATGATAAAAAAAAACGTGTTCTTTGTTTTATTTCATGGAATTTTGATGGGCTTTTTTCTAATTTTAAAAGATCCGACTTTAAAAATTCATTTCATTTTTTAATTGGTGTCTTCTTAAATTTTTAAAAATTTTCCCGGGTTTTTTATTTTTCTATTCATTCAAAACTTTTTGTTTACATAGTCCTGGTGTAAGTTTAAAAAATGGCCAAGATCGGAGGTACGTGTTACTAATAAAAAATCACTGAAAAATGCATCAGATTGTAGAACTGGGGGTGGATAACTTGTCTGTGTCAGAGTGTGTAAAAACTCTTTTCTTTTGACAAAAAAGTTTGCTTGTTGGGTTTTACAAACATCCTAAAAAGGAATACTACAAAAAAAAGGAATTTAAAAAAACAATTTGAAAATTTTGAGCATTTTATTGAGAGATATAAAAAAGAGCGACGATTATCTTGTTCGTGGTGATTTGAAAAGCCCCGGTTGGTAGGATTTTGAGACCACTGAAATGGATGAGGGGGTGCGTAAGAGCAAAGAAGCTATGTGGAAATTATTTTGGTATTTTGAAATTTTTTTGGAAAAGCCCTGATTTTATTTAGTTCATTTTAGGGGTTAGCCTTTAATGGTTTTTGTGAAGGAGACAAAAAAGGTCATTTTACTTTTTTTTTGAAAAGCGGGGGAAAGGTGATTGATTTTGTTCTGTGTTCTGGGGATTTACTGTAAAAGTTTTCAATTTTTCGTCAAAAAGGGGGAATCCCCAATATGCCTGTTGTTTATATTAAAAACTAAAATAAGAAAAAACCAAAAGTAAAATTAATCGAGACCCCCTTTTAAAAAAAAAAAGGGGGGGGAAAAAAAAGCTAATGTTTTTGGGATTTCCTAAGATCAGAAAAGCTACGATTTTAAATTTGTATGAATGTTATTGAATGTGTTTACTCGGGGGTTTTAAAAATTCAGGGGGCCTTCTCTTAAAAGCTGGGAATGTTGAACAACGATCTGGCCTTCAGCGCGCGCGCGGAAATTTTAAAAAGGTTCAACTGGGGTTTTTTTCGAAAAAAAGGGGCCGGGGTTTGTTCTCGGTGCAACCACTCAGCGCGAAAACGGATCATGTGCATATTTTTGGGAAAAGGTGGGGTTATCAAGACCCCCAAGGCAGAAGGGAAAAAGTTACAGAAAAGAGTTTTTGAAATTTTTAAAACAAAAAAAAGACGATTTCTGATAATTTTTTGGGAAAATGTACGTAGCTTTAAAAGAAAAAAAAGGATCGGCCCTCTATCTCTTGGCACGTGGAAAAAAAACTTTTTAAAAAATTTTTTTTCCCGGGTGCGAATCGACACGGTCGATCAGAATAGAGCAGGGGAAGCCAGCACGAAGAAAAAAATTTATAGATCTTTTTTGATGTGAGATAAAAGACAGTGAAGTCCCCCCCGGCAATAAAGAAACTGAAATTAAATAAATTCGGTTTTGATGATATCTGCGCTGTTTTTTTTTAAAAAGGACGACCCCCCTTATAACCCCCTTTTGACAAAAGTTTTTAAACCCAAAAAAACAAAATGGTTTTTACCTGTTGGGGGCCAAAATTTTAGTTATTTTTCCTTTACTTAAGAAAGGGGTTTCTTTAACCTGAAAATATAGAGGCATTTCTTTACTTTGTGTATTGTAAGGCTTTACATCGAAAAATAAACAAAAATTGTATAAATGGGCAGAAAAAAAAGGGGAAAATAAGGGGGAAAAA
This sequence comes from Conus canariensis, assembly GCA_033310375.1. Taxonomy (NCBI): domain Eukaryota; kingdom Metazoa; phylum Mollusca; class Gastropoda; order Neogastropoda; family Conidae; genus Conus; species Conus canariensis. The sequence goes on along the minus strand of JAMYXO010000484.1, from coordinate 40,267 downwards.
ACGGTGGCTTTCCAAACAATACTCTACTGTAGACCATTTTTTTTTCACCCTTTTAATATAAATTTATTTGTATGGACATAAAAGTAGAAAATTTTTACTATTTTTCAAAAACTAAAAAAACCTTTTTGACACGTAGTAGGACTTTTAAAAAAAAAATTAAAAAAGGGGGTTAAAAGCTTCCTCAAAAATAAAAAAACATAAAAAATTTTGGGTTTTTTTTTCCCCCCTTTTAAAAAAATCTAACCAGATAACTTTTATTCAAGACGGCCCCACACCCTTTTAAAAATTTTTTAATTTTAAAGCCCGACAAATATTTTGGGCGAATATAGTGGGGAAAAAAAAAACGCGGCCCCAACAACTGAACTTTTTTAAAGTAATGATTGGAAAAATTTTTTTATTAAGGGGGGGGGGGGGGGGGGGGTTTGGGGAAGGGGGAGAAAAGGGGGGAAATGAAAATTAAGAAAATATTTACATTTTAAAAAAATTTTTCACTAGCTGCAAAGGGGGAAACCATCCAATCCCTTTGGGGGCAGATTTTTTTTGTTTTCCCCTGCCCCGGGGGCCTTTTCCCCGGCCGGGGGGGTCGGTTTTTCATGGGGAGACACAGTGGTTGTGTTGGCCCTGGGGAAAAAGAGAAAAACCACACCCCCATAATACGGGGGTGTTTTCCCCCCCAAGGGGGGTGCAAAAAAAAAAACCAATAGCACCCCCAAATTTTGTGCCAGTCTTGAATAAAAGTTACTCTGTTTTTTTTTTCTTGGGGGGAAAAAAAATACCCAACTTGTTTTTTGTTTATTTTTTTACTTTCCCTTTTTCATTTCATTTCCCCTTTTCCCAAAAAAAGATCAGAATGTTTAAAAGGCATTTTATGGGGTTTGGGCCAGATTTTTTGGTTTGTTGGGGGCCCCCAAAAGGGGTCAGTTTTTCTTTTGTGTGTCCCTGGGGGCTGAAACAAGGCTTTTTTTGTCACCTTTTTTGTTTTTTTTTAATTAAATGGGGGTAGCTAAAAAAAGTAACAAAGGCGGAAAAAATGGATTTCAGTTTTTCCCGGTTTTAAAGGGAAAAATTTCCTTTTTTTTATTGGGGTGATGACTTTTTTTTTTTTTCTTCTACACCCAGTGGGTCCAAAAATTAAAAAATCTACAGAAAGCATCTGACACTTTAAATCTAACAGTGAATCTAGATAAAGAAAAAATTTTTGTTTTCAGAAAAGGGGGCATTTTTAAAAAATGAATTTTGGTTTTCTAAAAAAGGGGGGGGAAAGGGGAAGTATTAATTTTGCTAAAAATACCCCTTGGTTTTTTTCTCTTAGCACTAGAAGGGGGGTTTTGATATTGCATTAATGAATACTTAAAAACAGAAAAAAATTTTAAATTTTCCCCCGAAATCTTAAAAACAATGGGGGCCCTTGGAAAAAATGGTTTTTTTCAATATTTTTCAAACTTTTTTGATTCACAAAAAAACCCCTTTTTAATTTTACGAAAGGGGGCTCTGGGGTTTTAAAAAATTTCGTCATTGAATCAGTTCATCTGTTTGCATGTAAGCCTTGTTAGGGGGTTAGCCCGCAAAATTTCCAATACATTATATGGGAAACAGGCCGATACCCTTTGTATATTGATACTGCTCAAAAAGTCAATAAAATATTGGTTTAAAACTCAAAGAAAGGTCTATTCCATAGATTTCCTAAACAGGCACATCTCATGATCTTGAATAAGATCCCCAATTTTTAACACATGGAGGGAACTAAAAATAGGCATTCTGGCTCACCCACCTCCGCCAGCCCCAACGGTAAAGCGGTTTCGCTGTTGCCCCCCGGCTTACCCAGAATGCCTATTTTATAGTTTCTCTAATTAGTAAACAACTTTACAAACATACATTTTGTTAGGATTTTCTGTTTTTAACATAATTTAGAAAACTTTTGAGACTTAAGTTTTTGCTTAAATCCTTCGTTTTTCTTGATCGTTTCAAAACATCTTTTTCTTTCATCCCATTCATCAAATGCTCTCTGTCTTTAATGGGGAATAAAACCACTGTCTTTAATTGCTCTCTAAAGTCTTTTAAAACTGAGTTATATTTTTGCATAAAATCCACCATTTCCCAGCAGTCTTCCACTGAAACCAGTTTTAAACAAAGCGTTTCTTTTTTTGACTATATCCTTTTCTGCTGAACAACTTCTATAATAAATAGTGTCGGTTCCTTCAAACTGTCTAAAAAAATTTTCTAAAAAACTCACTCAGTTTATTGCTAGGATCAATAATATATGTCATCATCTGTCCTTTATAAACCTTCTGTCGTGATATGCTTTGTTCCATTTAAGTGTTGGGCGGGGAAAATTACAAATATGATCAAAATTAAAAACGAAAAAACTGTTTGAATAGGTCGGGACAAATATTGTTTTTCCACAACCAGTCTGTCCCAAATCAATGAAATTGGGGGTTTTTTTTTAAATCATAAAGTTTAACATCGGCTTGCCACCAAAGTCGTTTGCTCCATAGTTTTAAAACAAATTTAATTTACACCAGTTATTGTTTTTATCATACTCTCTGTCAAAACTTGTTCATTTAAAATTTAAAACCCTTTTAAGGGCCCAAATGTGTAAGATTAATCCTTTCATTTTCTGTAAGATCGTTTCTATTTAAACTAATATCAATTTTGTTGTTGTTGTTATGACCTTAATATCCTCGCCATTGTAAAGAACAACGACGGAACTTTAATTTTTCAACGCCCTAAGTTTTCCCAAAGTAATAAAATTCCTTCCATAGGTTGGTTACTGAACCCACAGTTTCCATTTCCCGCCTTCATCTTTTAAGACAAAAATTTTTATATAAATTGTGAACGTGTCTCCAAAATTTTGTGCGTGGAAGGGATGTAATTTTGAAAGAAGCTTTCTTTTAAAACCGATTCTCTTCTGTGGGGGATTACTGTTTTCCCCAAACGGCTTTATTTTCGATCTTCTTTTCGACTGTTTGTCCTCTTGGCATAAGACTTTCCTTTGTAAAGGGCCAGGTTCAAGGGCTTTTCGGAAACTTTTTTGACGGTCAAAAAATGTAAATGGGCTTAAGAATTCAAATTTTTGTCCCATTCAAAAATATGGTTCAAGTCCCAATTTTATAGTTTTTTCGAACTATTTTTATTCTTTATGACCTTATTATTTGCTTCTAAAATTGCGTAGTTTGTTCTAGTTTAGGAACCTTTTTTTTTTGTCCAACCTCTTTGGGGCTTAAAAATAACCTCTTTAGTGTACTCAAAACCTTTACAAAGGGGCCTATCTCACCTTTTCTTTTTCAAAGTCTAACGTCTCAAGGTCTTTTAATTCTAAAGTTACACACCTCTCAGGCGCTAATGGGGACCCCCGGGAAAAATCTGGTCCACGTGAATTTTTTAAAACAACGTTTATTTTATTTCTAAAACAATGTGCAGGTTTAAAATTTCACGACTTTCCCTGTTTTATCTGGTTTTTTTTATATTAAATGATCTGACCTCCCACAAGCTAATCTTTTAAACTGTAAATTAGGGAATTGTATATTTCAAATGCAATTCCAGCTTTCCCTGAGGGAGCTCTAAAACAGTTGAGGGCCTTCCATCATATAATTTTCATCAGTGCTCAGCTGTCCAAATGAACATAGAGTAATGAATGTAATGCAAGATCGAGCGGAAAATTCTCCCTCAAAAAAGTAGTTTGTCTGGGTGTAACTATAAACTAGAAAGGCATGAAAGCCATTATTGCCAGTTGCAAAGCCTAACATTTTAGCTAGCTCTACATCAAAAAGGTAACCTCCTACTTCTTTTTCAGGTTTGAATGTCAACATTATTTTCAAATTTTGCATTGTTAAAGTTTGAGAGAATGTCGAAGTTACCTTTTCTTTCTTTTAGCGAGCAAAACCCCTAATAACCAAACAGTTAAAGGTTAACTGCCCCCAATTTTCTCCACCAAGGTCAAGTTTTTGATTTACATTATTCTTCTTGGATTGACTTATATTAAACCTTTCGACTTTGAAAAATTTCTTTGGGGTGAAACCTTCGGGTTCCGATTTATATCAATAGCATACTCTAAAAACGAAGGCTGCCCTTGAGTTGTTATTGTTACAAACCCTTTTTAAAACAAAATTTAAAAATGAGTGCATTCAAATATATAAAGCAAAATATTCTGTGGGCCGCACTACAATCTTAAAAATATAACAACCCGATACCCTCGACATTTCTGTGACTCAGACTGACGCCTTTCAAGTAAAGGTTAGTAATTCCATTGATGTTATCTTAACCCCCTATTAAAAACGACTTACATCCCAAAGTGTGGTTTAGTCACCGATGCAGTTTTACGGAACCGTTAAACTTTGCTGTGTTTTGTTGGGATCAATGGGTGTGGGGTGTGTATGCTGATCATTTAAAAATCCTGATCCTTTTGGTAGGTCAGTGTATAGATTTTCATTTTATTACACCTTCAGACGTATTTTGTCTGAAAAATGCAAGGCCATTACCAAAATGACAAAAAAGTTTAATCCATTCAGCAACAGAAAGATTACAAGGCTTTTGAAAGGATCTGTAACGAATTTTTTATTGACCCAAAGACCCCGATTTAGACAAAGTTTGGATTTAATCAAAGGTTTAGCACCCTTTAAATTTTAAAGGGGGCGGCATAGAAAGTATAAACTATGATTGGAATCCTCCTTACACATCTTTCCCCTTCCCCTGGCAAAACTGTTTCACCTCGGGTCCATAGGGGCAAGAGCAAAAAACGCATCAACATTTATTTGGATCATCTTAAGGGCCTCAAAAGCAGAATAGAACGAAATAAACACTCTATTTTCGTACTTATGTTTGGTGTTTGCTAGGTTCGCAAGCACAAACGAGATCTAACATAACTGATCCTTCTACGGTTTGCGCCAAAAAAGTATTTAGCAAAAAGAGGGTTCTATTAATTCTGCAATTGAATTTGCCTTCAAGTATTAAAAGGTACAAAAAGTTTTACAATTTGCAAGATGAAATAGACTTTCGGGCCCGGAAATGGTTTTAAAATCTGCCTTCTGACCTCAGACTTCAGATAGGAACAATAATAAACTATAATATTGAAATCCTTGTGGTGGAAAGAAGAGAAGGTCGGAAAAAAACGACATAAATTCTAAGCCAGCAATAGCAATAAAAAAAGAAGCCCCCCAATCCCGACCCCCAAACCCCCCATTCAATCCCTGGGTCCCAAGAAATAATGACCATGAATATGAAAAGACGGCCCCTTGTTTTTTTGGATAAACTGCCCTAGGATTACTTGGTATTTATCTTATAAAGATAACCCAACTATTAAGACAATAAATGCCATAAGTGCTCGGCCCATAAAGCCAACTACTTTTATTTTGCGGCCCAGAAAAAGCCAGCTAACATCCCACCTATTATACCAGGCAAAGAATCTATTGCCTTACTGGCTAATTTTTTTAATAAACTTGGCAAGATGATTCAAGTTGTTTTTTTCCCCAATTTTATCTAAAGGCGGGCCTGGTGGAAATGCTCCCCACCACCGCCCCTGTAAGGACCTTTCACCATGTATTTATTGCAAACCTAAGGCTTTTTTATAACACTTGCTAATTTTGGACCCTTTTGCTCTCAAAACCGGTGTTCTTATTCTTCGGGTAACGTTGTGTCTTAAATATAAAATTCTTTGGATAGTTTCCTTATTCTGCTCACTTGAGTTCGTAATTGTTTCGGTTTGTAGACAAAACTTTCAAAGTTTTTGCTGATCTTTTCTTGTTAAAAGAATATTTAGTCTTGGGTTATTCTTTTCTTTAACACCCAGGTCCTAATTGGGTCATCAGCCTCAACTAGTTTTTCTTTTTTTCTTTTTTTATGCTCTTTTAGTTCCCCAGTTTTGCAAATTTGTTTGTTAATTCACCTCTGATGCTTTTCAAAGCATGATCAAGGGCCGTTATTTCTCCATAGGAGCGGGGGGGATCGTGCATAGTTTTTAATACTGTTTCTTCTGAAAAAGGTTTATTATTTCGTCTGCTGTTGGGCTTAAATCTTTAAGGGGTATGTTTTGTATTTGGTTATTTTGTTGGGAGTTTTGTAAATTTTGTTTTGAATTTAGCAACTGCTTCCCTATTTTTAATTTTGGTTTAGCAATGCCAAGGCGATTTTGATTTCCTCACAAATGAGCCCTTTTTTCTAATTGTAGTCTTTGCTAAAAACTTTTAGGGTCTGGTTTTTAGATGTAAGCTGACAGGTTTTTCCTTGCTGTTTTTTTTAAAAATCAAATGGCCATCTTTTGTTTCAAAAATCATTAGGGTTATAAATCAGGAGTTCTTGGCCTAAACTTTGTAAAAATGATTTGACCTTACTTTCTGTTATTTTAAGCCGCAATGATTTTAATGGATGTGTCAAAGGCTCTTTCACTCATGTCGTCTCCAGGATCAAAAACATCATAATCTTTTCTGCCATTGGGTTTTTTAAAAAATTAACTTTTTTTTTGTTTTATAAAAAAAATGTCACAAGCATTTGGGGGGCGATTCTTGACCCGCATAGAAAGACGAAAGAAACCCATTTTGGCGTGAAGGGAAATAAACAGAATATTTTTGGTTCCAAAAAAACCATCTCTATTGATTCAGATTTAAATTCTTACTGTTAAATTTCCAACCTAGGAGCAGATGAAGTGATTGGCCGGGGTCGCACGATTACTTTCAAAATAAACTCGAATCACAACAGAAAGAAAACAGGACAGTTGTACAGAATTTGGGAGGGCAAAACGTTAAGAAAAATTTTAAAAAAACTTAGGGGCAAGAAATATTTTCTTTACACAATGCAGACATATTTTTAATTTTATTGGATCTATGGCTAACCGATTTTGAAAGGGCCGATCTTGCGTTTAAGGAATCGAAAATAAAAGAAGCATAAAACACAGAATAACGCCGAAGATTTTCTAAAGCGGTAACAAGTATGAAGCGGGAAGTTTTGCTTATGGAAATGCTTTTCCCCTACCCTTAATTTTGATTGTTAAAACGCATGCGCCATACTTTTTTAAGGGCTTTAAAAGACGATTGTCATATGAACTAAAAATTTTAATGAATACAAAATTGCCTTAATCGGGCAGACACTGATTCCAAGTTAACAGCATTTTTTGACATCCGTTAGAGTTTGAAGTTGTTAGCAACCCCTAACTTAGCAAGGTGATTGAGCAACAATATCAGTCAAAATTTGCAATATATTTCGAAAGAATTTTATTCATCATCTAAATATCCTAAAACAGGGCAAAACACAATTGGAACTTTAGTTTTAGCGCCGCAGCAAGATCCCTTAAAGGTATTTTATTGCTGTGTGAAGATGAAGAACCATTCAAAAGACAAAGTGAAAAATTTATAATCCTAAAATAACGAAAGTACAATGTTCAATTGAGGGTAGTCCTAACAAGTCTACGGTAGTGGGCTTAAACCTTATCATCATTTTGATGAAATAAGAAAATTGTTTGGGAGGCGGGAGGTTCTGAAGTCCAACAGTAGACCTTGTGTCTAAAGATCTACACCTTCACAGTGTTTAGACTTGATGAATATTTAACAACGAAATACGGTTTAATGGATTGACCTAAGGTCAACAGAAGATAATCAGTTGCATGGGAGTGGGAGAACAGTTAAAGGACGTAATAAACATTCAAATTGATAAAGAAAAAGAGAGTGATAAACCACTTAATGTACATTTGTTTTTAATATTTGATGCGCAGCTGAATATTCAAGATAACAGATTGAAAGATATCCAATACTAAATTATTTTTATTTTTAAAAAAGCATGTCTGTTACGACTTATCCAAAAGTGCCCCAAAGAAGAGATAGCTGCTGCTGTAGACATAAAAACTTTCAGATTAACCAACATTACACAAATGCAACAAAAAACTAGAGCAGGACCTTTCAAAATACAGCAAAACCAAACGAAGGTATTTCTGCTGTCTTTAATGCTGTTACATTGTTAATACTGGAGCATCGGCGGTTAGTGCTTTAACAGCAAGGAACAAGTGTAGGTCTCTTAGCAACAGGCGTAGGTTGCACCGGTAGCTATACCTCTAGGTGGTTTTCTTAACTCTTTGCCTGTGTTCATTGGCTGTAAGTGCTGTCAGCAAAAAAATAAAGCTAAACTCAAAAGCACACAGCTATGGTTCAACTAATAACAGCTAAACTTAGTTCCTTCAAACTGACAATAAATAAAGCACTTGCTGACTCAAACATCACGGATGAAGAATTTAGTCGCCTACAGGCTGATTTTGAGGACTACAAAAGACAAAAGTTTGATCTTCAAAGAAAGGCAAGGGCAACTTTTTCTCAACAACCAGACACCGACCAGATAAAAAAGGAATGCTTAAAAAAAGTAAACGAAACATTAAACTCTGTTCTAAACAGCTCACATTAACAACACCAAAGGGCGTTTATACTTTAGTTTATGAGTCTAAGCACAAAAAGGCCGTTGATATTGATTCTGATTAAGTATTTTTTTTAATTTAAATAAATATTTTGAGTTAGAAAAGAAACTCAGCATGGATAAGATATATGAAGGTTCAGATGAATTGTTTGAAGCAATGCTCGAGGAAGAGCGTTTGTCAAAAGCTTTAAATGAGGGTCGTTTTAGAAGTTATTGATCCAACAAACGTGCAGGCAAGCGTTGTGCATGCTATTTCTCAAGTTCCAAGTAAACTAACAATAAACCCTCCAGTTAAAGTAAGGTTAGTTGTTTTAATCGACTATATAACAATAAACGAAGAAAATCTAGAAGTCTGGGTCTCAACTAAACAGCAGACTATTCTTTCTTATAATGACTTAACACCCGGTTGGGCAGATCAACTTCTTACACAGTTTAATGAAGCCTCTGAAGCAGCTAAAATGAGAGGCTCTGGTTGGTCAGAGGGTGAAAGTCCTAGACATCAGATTAAGACAGGCTAAGTATGAGCCGATTGTAGGCAAGTCTTACATTCCACTGCCTCCAACATTAGTTGCAAAGAAAGCAGTTTTGAACATAAAAAATTCAGACGACAAATGTTTTATGTGGTGCGTTCTTGCTAGGCTGCATCACGTTGCCAAAAATGCGAGAGAGTATCTAACTATTTACAGTGGGCCAATGATCTTAACTTTAACGGCCTTGAATTTCCTATGGCTGTAGACAAAATTGATCAGTTTGAAAAACAAAATCCATCAATAACTGTTAATGTCTACACATGGTCTGAAGAAAACCAACCTTCTGCCAATTAGAGTGTCAAAGAACAGTCCAACAATAGGCGAACCAACCAGGAGTCATGTAGACTTACTCCTAATGCAAAGCTTAATTGGGTTGCACTACACTCTAATACGCACAATGAGTAGATTACTAGTGCATACTACAAAACAACATAGCAAACAAGAATTTTGTAGAAAATGTTTAACAAGAATTCCGTCCGTTCAAGTGCGAGCGAACATGTAAAACATTGTATTAGCCCAGTTGACTGTGATACAGAACTAATTACGCCCGGAGAAGGCAGTAAAGTTAGTTTTTAAGAACTGGAAACGGTTTGCAAACTAGACCATATGGTTGTTTACGCAGACTTCGAATCACTCATTGTTCCTTATGAAGGGCCAACCCCACAGAAACTTCCTAAAACAGTCTTAATGAGTAATCATCAGATTTGCTCATTTGCCTTCATCATTGTTAGGTCGGATGGCGCCCATTCAAAGCCAGAATTATACAGAGGACCAAATGCTGCAAAATACTTCTTAAAAACGCATGCAGCAAGTGCGTAATGCCTGTTCTAATAATCTAAACTTATCTGAAATCATAATGACGCCTGAAGACCAACAACAGTATGACTCAGCCACTCACTGTTGGATTTGTGGTTTAGGCCTCTCCCAGAGAATCCAACAGTAAGAGACCATGATCACATTAGTGGAAAGTTTAGAGGAGCAGCACATAACAAATGCAATCTTCAACTAAAGTTTGAACCAAAGACTTGGAAGCTGCCTATGTTCTTTCAAAAACTTGCGAGGTTACGACTCTCACCTTATAATGCAAGCAGTAAACCAGCGACTTCAGGGTGTCATGCATTGCACAGTCATCAGAAAAGTACATGTGTTTCACTTTAAATAACATGTCTTTCTACGACTCTATGCAACACATGATGGGTTCATTAGAGTCACTGGCTATGTCCTTAAAGTCCTGCCCAATAACAGAAGAATATTTTGACCCAACTCTTGTTAGAAAGGGCGTTTACCCTTATGAGTACATGAACAGTTGGCAAAGGTTTGACGAAGATACACTTCCGCCTAAAGGCGCGTTCTTTTCTAGTCTCAGAGGGAAAGGACATCAGTGATTCTGATTACCAGCATGCTCAAGATGCGTGGCAGAAGTTAGAGTGTAAAACGATGGGAGACTATCATGATTCCTATTTAATGGCGGATACTTGTTTGTTGGCGGACGTCTTTGAAAATTATAGGAAGACCTGCATGAAACATTACAGCCTGGATCCCGCGCATTACATTTCTGCGCCGGGATGAGCGTGGGACGCTTTCTTAAAATTTACTGGAGTACAAATTGATTTATTGTCTGACCTGCCAATGCTTCAGATGATTGAAAACGGATTGCGTGGGGGAATCAGTATGGCGTCGCACCATTACTGTAAAGCAAACAACAAATACTTGGACGACTATGATCCAAGTAAAAGGTCTAACTATCTCATGTATTTAGATGCAAACAATCTGTATGGATGGGCAATGGCGCAATCACTTCCATTACGCAACTTTAAAATGTACACAGGACTCAAAGACATTCAAAAGTTTTTAAAATGGCTACCTACTCTAGAAGCTGATCGTAAAAGAGGTCTCATTCTAGAAGTTGATTTAGAATATCCTCATGAACTTCATGATTACCATAATGACTATCCATTAGCGGCAGAAAGTCTAAAAGTGTCAATGACAGAACCACCTAAACTTGTGCCTAATCTTCGTGACAAAAAAAATTATGTCTGTCATTACAGACTTCTTCAATTTTATTTAAGACATGGTTTGAAGTTGACAGCTGTTCATCGTATAATTGCTTTTGATCAAGAACAGTTCATGAAACCATACATAATGAAGAACACTGATCTCAGAACTAAATCCACAGATGCTTCAGAAAAAGACTTTTTCAAGTTGATGAACAAACAGCTGTTTTGGAAAGACTATGGAAAATCCGCACAAGCGTAAAGATGTTAGATTGGTCACCAGAGAAAACGTTGCAATTAAGTTGACTTCAAAACCTAATTATCAGGACTTCAGAAGATTTCATGATCAGCTTTTTGGCATAATGATGAAAAAAAAGAAAGTCAAATTGGACAAGCCCGTTTTTTATTGGGTTTACTGTTTTAGAGCTGTCAAAGCTTTTGATGTTAGAATTTCTTTATGACTACTTTAAGCCCTTGTATCCTGAGTCCAAAGTACTTTACACAGATACAGATTCCTTTGTAATCGACATCCCTACTGAAGATATCTATAAAGACATGGAATTAGAAGTAGCTAAAGGGCATGCGGGATGGTACGACACATCTGATTACCCTAAAGATTCGCCTTTGCATTCAGATATTAACAAGAAGGTTTTAGGTAAGATGAAGGATGAATTATCTGGTGGTGTGATCAAGGAGTTTGTTGGTTTGAGGTCGAAAATGTACAGTCTTTCAAGCCAAAAAAAAGTTGTTAAAAAAGCAAAGGGAATATCTCGTAGTGTTGTGCAATCAAGCATATCCCATGACAACTACAAAGAAGCATTGTTTGACAATAAGACTTTTCATCATGACAACGTAAAACTACGATCTAATCTACATGAGATCAACACAACTGTTGTAACAAAGAAGTCATTAGATAGAACAAACACAAAAACGTGTGTTTGTTAATCCAGAGTTTTCATATGCAATCGGGCATTGGAGAATAGTATAATCATATGGCTTATATTTTTCAGCAATCGCACGTTCAATTATATCATCATCTAATTTAGCAAAATTAATATTATTTATTAATGCTAGATGTGCTTTAATTTTTTTTGTCATTTCGCAATATTCATGTTCCCATACCCATAAATCAAAATAAAAGCTTTGGGGTTTAAAGCGATTGTCTGGCGATTGTTCTAGCCAGGGATTGTCAATCTTCTCAAATACTTCTTTAATGATATACTGATACTCAAATAAATCTTGCATTAATTTTAAAGACTTTTCCTTTGCCATTTCTGCCATTTCCCTTTGAGCTTCCATTTTAAACCCAAATGTATTTGCGTAGATTAAAACAGTTCGTTAAGCTTAACTATATCATCACCCAATTCAACCAAATTATTTTTCATTACTGCTAAATGCGCTCGAATTTTTTTAATATATTCCCAATCAAAATTTGAGGTTTTGTCTAGCATGGCATAATCAATCTTCTTAAATATTAGTCTAATAGCAAGATTATAATCAAATATTTTTCGCATTATTTCTAAGGACTCTTCCTTCACCATTCTTGCTTCCAGTGCCATTTTACGTAAGGATTCTTCCTTTTCCATTCTTGCCGCCATTTTAATTTAAATTAAAAAATAATTAAGCGACTGTGTCTGGAGGGATTATCTGCAGTTCTTCCTTCACAAAAGATCTTTGAGGGGCCGGCCGTTTTGTTGTGTCAGTTTCTCGTAAATAATACACGGGTGGATTCATTTTCACAATTTTTTTTATCTCATATGGATCAACACTCCAAACTGGATCTGTTGCCCTGATGCGAGTGTCCCCTTCCGCTTCTCCCGGCGAATAAAGGTATCTCACTTTCAAACCAAATGGCAATAGTTTGCTTGATGAAGACTCTCCTTCAACAACATTTATTGTTTGTTTTCTGATTGCTTGTACTGGTTTTAGACCTTTAAATTCTTCATTATTCATTGCGCGCAAAACTGAGGGCAGCCTTCTAACCCATTCTGTGTTGCGAGAATTGTCAATCAGCTCTCTGTGATACTGGTAGGAGAAAAGTCTTTCAGATAACTGTTTGTTAAAGTTTTCAACCAAACCCTGTGATCTGTGAACACCCGGAATGCCTCTTTTAATGGTAACTCTATGTTTTAACAATAATTGATTCACTTGACCTTTAAATTCTTTTCCATCATCGACTTGAATCATGCGAGGATAAGTTAATGGGCCTCGTTGATATATCAGTTGTAAAGCGACAGCAACAGCAGAAGCACTCTTTTGTGTTAATGGTTCCGCATCTTTGTATCTTGAAGCTATGTCAATGACTGTAAGTGCGTACTTAAATCTTTTTCGTCTAATCGTATCATGGGGTAAATATAGAAGGTCCATTTGATGGGTGTCGTTTGGAGTTATATTCACAAAGTGTGGTCTCTGTATTTGTTTAGGCGCTGGTAGATAAATTTGCCAAATCGCTTGTTTAGATAACCATTCCTTTGCTGTTTGTTCACTGACTCCAGCTGCTTGGCTTAGCTTTTTAATTGCTGTTATTCCCTTCCAATATCCTTTTGGCGAATAATAGATCTTGTTCATTTTTTATTCAGCCAATATTATGTGCAACAAAATACACAGCGGTCATGCCAAAGACAATAAACAATATTTCTTGCATCTTTTGTTTTTCTGATGGTTGATAAAAGTCGCTAAATTTTGGTGGAGGCAATGTTTCAACTTGTTTGCCTGTTACTAGAAAATATTCTTTTATTGCCTGGTCAACATCTTTAAATGTGTAAGCTGCATGTCCCTGTTGTTTAAGTCTGTCGTTAATAAAATCTAACTGCTCCATTCTTTGCTTTTCATAGGTGTCTTGTGCAGCAGCTAGTTGCTCCATAGCTCTGTTATGTCTTTTTCTCTCATCGTTATTTTGTAGTTTACTAAATGCGTAATTACTTCCACTAAAAGCAAGCGCATTAACCACAGCGCCACCAATCATCATTACGAGTGAAGCCATTTTTATAAATGTATTTTTTTTAATTTTACATATTGATACTGTCTGGAATTATTCCTTGCTTAACTAGAAAATCTTTCGTAGCAAATGAAGCTGTAATAACAGCAATCAGCTTTGCTGAGTCTTCAAAGTCTAGTTTGCCAAGATCTGCTGGTTTTATTTTTAACAGGCTTTTACCAAGCATTGTGTATCCTACACTTAGACCTCCAATAACAGCAGAATGGTATACAAGGTTAGTAATAGTTTTTTCGGTGCTCATTTTTTAAAAATAAAATAATATTTATTCATTAATAAAACATGAACTGCGATGATTTACTTCCTGAACTTATGATTACAAATGATCAAGTTGATGACCAAGCTATTATGCGTCAAAAGGAAAGGCTGTATTCTTTGGCGGCGTGTGGAAAAACAAAACAGTACCTTGGAAATGAATTCAGCATAGAACAGATTCAACAGATGTCGCCGCAAGACATTGGAAAGTATCACAACAGGTATGAAGCGCAACTGGGGTCAAGAATGGTAAAAAGTGTTGGGCAAACGGTTCTTAGTTTGTACACTAAACTAGTTAGTAGATTTGCTCCCATTGATTCTGAACAAGATTTTATGTATGATTTAACGCAGGATCCCGTTTTAACAAAGTCATTAGAGTCTCTAGGATGTGATCTATATTACAGATTTGGAACATTATTGTCGCCATTAATCATGGGATTAATTACTTTTAATCATATAGATTTTGTTTCCCTTCAAAATGACCGAGCCAGAAAATCAGCAGAAAACATTGATGGAGAAAGTGACCAGTAAAAAGCCTCCTCATCCTGGGCGTGTTGCAGCAGGAAAAAAATTAGCAGAGTGGAACAAACAAAAAAAATTAATGTTGCAATCACAGAATATAACTCATAATGAAAACATAACACCGCCAACAGTTGTTTCAATGCCAGCTGTAAATACACAAGTTGATTCAAGACCTACAACACCAAAGTCGACATGGATTATTTGGATTAAAAGAGTTAGCATTTTTGGCGTCATTGCTGTTGGTGGGGGTGGTTATTACGTTTATAAAACATATAAAGAAAGACAGCAAAAACCAAAGCAGCCCAAAAAATCACAGCCACTAAATACAAAATCTGAACAAAAAAGAATACCAGAACCGCCAACAACAAAAGATCATTTTGATCCATTTGATATGCAGTAATATTTCAAGAACTTAATAAATAATTATAAGTGACTTGAATAAGAACTTGATAACGACTTGATGACGACTTAATAAAAACTTAAATAAGAACTTAAATAAGAACTTGATGACGACTTGATAAAAACTTAATGACGACTTGATAAGAACTTAATGACGACTTGATGACGACTTGTTAAGAACTTGAATAAGTACTTGAATAAGTACTTGAATAAGTACTTGAATAAGAACTTGTTAAAAACTTGATGTTGACTTGTTAAGAACTTGAATAAAAACTTGTTAAGAACTTAAATAAGAACTTGAATAAGAACGTGATGCCAACTTGAATAAGAACCTAGAACGACTTAATGACGATTTTTTTCACAATTAATTGTTACATTCTTTTCCGGGGAGACAACTCCCTTCTGCCTTTATGTAGTATCTAGGTCAGACATGTCTAGCCACGGCTTACTCAACTGCACAATAGCCGAGTCGAAGCGTCGCACTGTTTCCGGGTTCGTGTTGAGTTACACATAACGGATGTAAGGGCGTCGTTTACTGCAGGCCGCCACGCGGCATTGTATAAATTTAGACGGCGTCGTTTAGTACAGGCGTTAGACGTCATTGTATAAATTTAGGCGGCTAAATTTCTAAACATATCAAAACATGTTTCTTACCTTCCCCCAATCACAAGACTAGATAGAATCAGCTGATTAGTAACAGTGACGACATTTCCGCCCAGCACTTGTGTTGTTAGCAACTGAACCTAGCTGTCTTGTCATTTGCGGGTGTGCAGTGCAGTCGTGTTTTCAGTTAGAAAGTGTTGTGTTATGTCGCAAGACAGTATCTCTTCTGAGATAGAACTTCTTGAATCACAAACCGTTCATCAAGAATTGCTATTTCATTGAAGTCTACTCCATGAGAAAAGAACTAAAAGCAATGTTTTCATATAGTGAGGAGATAAGGCAGTATTGGTCCACTCCCATTCAACTACCAATGCAGCTTGAAACACGATCTTCTCAAGAGCTACAGCAGGGAACGGCCGCGCTCTAGCTAGAGCGCGTGAAATGAATATTAAACAGGCACACGTCACAGCCTATAGCAGAAAGCCACGCTTTAACGGCCGCGGTCTAGGTGGATCGTCGCTTTGTCACGTCCTATTCAACAGGCTGCCTTTTCAGGCGGCTGCCGGGTGTACTTTATACAATTGTCTTGTTTGTTGAATCAAGCTTTTGATAAGTGCACTTGGTGGCTGCTTAGAATAATCTTCAACAACGTGCCACGATTCTACGCTTGTGTAAACACACATCCCACCCCTTTTCAGATAGCTTTCAATAGCCAGTCATTCCTCACAATAGAATGAAATCCCAACTTGGTTGACAAATAGCCCTCCTAAGAATAAAGGCATGGTTAACCAAGTCCCCATTGTTTTGTTTGTTTACTTCTTAACGGTCCAGTAACAGAGAACTATAAAACAGATAATCCTACACATTATGTATGTTTGTAAAGTGTTTATTATTAGAGAACTATAAAATAGGCATTCTGGGTAAGCCGGCGGAGCAACAGCGAAACCGGCTTTAGCCGGTTGGAGCTGGCGGAGGTGGGTGAGCCAGAATGCCTATTTTATAGTTCTCTCATGGTCACTCTAATTGTCATAACTGGTCTATATCTGTTAAAACATGTCTTGATACTTCTGGTTTTTCAGATGTTTGGATCAATGGAGGGGTTGGGAATGAAACTATTTTTCTTAAAGAATTAAAGCAGAGAATGATCGATTGTTACATGCAAGACTGGCATTCAAAACTTTCTCAAAGTGAACGGTTTAGCACATATATGTCTTTCAAATCATCCTTCCAATTAGAAAATTACTTGTCAGCTATCACTATTAGTAAATTTCGTTATGCTTTAACTAGATTAAGACTTGGAATGTGTGATCTGAATATAAATAACAGATATAATGAAAAATCAAAGAAATGCCCGTTTTGTAATAGGATAGAAAGTGAACTTCATTTTTTGTTAGAATGTCAGACATATACATTTCTAAGAGAAAAATATTTGTCAAAGTATTACCAACATGCATTCATTAATGGAGAATGCTTAGCTCGAATGTTACAATCTGAAGACGTCATGCTCTTAAGAAATTTAGCAATGTATATATTTTATGCATTTAAGACTAGATATACGCATTTAAATAAGAAGTAAAGCTGCACTCTTGTAATTGAATTGCTGTCTTAATGTTTTTGTCTGCTTAATTTCACATGCCAATGTAACTCCCTTGACTTTAGTTTGATTTTGATGTGGGATGTTATACTTATTTTTTGCGTGTTGTCCTTATGTTATTTGCTTTGATTCACTCATGTTAACGTGTATCCATTGTATACAGGCCGGTGGCCTTTGTCACGGTCGCTAAGCCGGACGGCCCTACCACCCTTACCCACGCCTATCACACACTAGGTCAGACAACACAGCACACTAACACAGTTTTACAATCACGCACGCTTCTTTATTTCACTCACACTCCATGGCGCCACCACTCACGCACATCCACAACTGCACACAAGTATCCCAATTCCCGCTGACTCACCCTACTCTACTATAATGACCTGGAAGACCCTAACCTAACCTAAAACACCAGTTACAGTATATCACTGTGACCTGGGGACACAGCGATAGCCCGCACACGTGGTGACTAACTACTAGGGACAAG
>JAMYXO010000484.1:0-17500 GCA_033310375.1 Conus canariensis | reverse complement strand
TCGGTGGTCGTGAGGCAATGGCAGTGGCACTTGTGTTTTTGGTCGCCTTTCTGCTTCAATGTGGCGACGTTGAACTGAACCCAGGACCCTCACCTTCAAAAAATTCAAAACAGTCGTCTCTGACAGGTAACCATACCCAGTACCCTGGTAGGGGTAACAAACGGAATACTTCTTCCGATTCAGAGCCGACCATTGCCGATGTTGTGAATATGCTGAACAGAATGGATCAGAAAATGGACAGCATGCATGCATCTACACAAGAACAAATGGACAATATTCAGACAGACATAGCCAATGTAATGAAAGAAAACAAAGAACTTAAAGAAAAAGTGGAACGGTAGAGTCAAAACTAGACGACCTGGAGGGACGGAGCAGAAGAAAAAACCTCATCTTCCATGGTATCCCTCGCCGTGGGGAAGGGACTGAGACCTGGAAGGACTGTGAGAACGTCGTCAAGTCTGTGCTGAAGGAGAAATTAGGGAGGGACGATGTGGAAATCGAACGTGCCCACCGACTGAGAGGAGGAAAGACACCCCACCCCATTATCGTTTCTTTTGAGAAATACAAAGACAAAGAGCCCATCCTGGCTGAAAGCAGAAAAATGAAAGACAGGCGCTCTGATGTCTCCATCACCGAGGACTTCAGCCCCAGGGTGAGAGAGAAACGCCGAAGACTGCTGCCGTTCCTGAAGGAGGCCAAACAGGCGGGGAAGCACGCGTTCCTGCGTTTTGACGCTCTGGTGATAGAGGGCAAGTCTCATGTGTACGACCCTGCCACTGACAAACTGGTGGAACGACGGCAGTCAGATGAAGTGTAGGCTGACCCAATCGTGATTCAACCAGGACAGCCACATCGTCACGGTCAAAGGTGGTCATCGGAAAGGTGGATGCTTCACTTTATGCCCCAACCCACCCCATCTTACTTTTCTTTGTCCCTCCTGCCACATCTAATTCAGTAAATGACAGTGTCAAATCTGGTTTGCTCAAGATCATGGCTTGGAACATTCAAGGCTTGTCAACAAAATTGAAAAATATGTCGTTTAAATGTTTTTGTGAAAAGTTTAAAATCTTTGCTTTTTCAGAAATTTGGTCTTGTTAAAAAGAAGATATAGAATGTGCATTTCCTGATTTTCATGTTTATTTTTCACCACGTACAGAGAGACAGAAAGGTGGAGTTTCTGTGTGTGTTCACAATTCAATAGCGCAAAAGACAGAACAGTTGGCAGCAGCGGCTGAAGACAGTGTGTTTCTGAAGGTGGACAAATCAGTGTTAAATTCTGCTTTTGATTTTCTAGCAGCCTTTGTGTATATTGCCCCGGAAGAGAACTATAAAATAGGCATTCTGGCTCACCCACCTCCGCCAGCTCCAACCGGCTAAAGCCGGTTTCGCTGTTGCTCCGCCGGCTTACCCAGAATGCCTATTTTATAGTTCTCTAATAGTAAACACTTTACAAACATACATAATGTGTAGGATTATCTGTTTTTAACACTAATTTAGAAAACTTTTGAGACTTAAGTTTTTGCTTAATCCTTCGTTTTTCTTGATCGTCTTCAATAACATCATTTTCACGCATACATTCATCAAATGCGTCTCTGTCTTTCATGTGAAATAAAACCACTGTCTTTAATTGCTCTCTAAAGTCTTTTAAAACTGAGTTATATTTTTGACATAGAATCCACACACTTATCCCAGCATGTCTTCCACTGAAAGCCAGTTTTGATAAAGTGTTTCTTTTTTTGACTATATCCTTTTCTGCCGAACAGTCATCTATAATAAATAGTGTCTGAGTTCCTTCAAACTGTCTAAAGAAATGTTCTAAACACTCACTCAGTTTATTGCTAGGATCAACTAAATATATGTCATCATCTGTCCATATAAACCTTCTGTCGTGATATGCTTTGTTCCATTTAAGTGTTGGGCAGAAAATTACTATATGATCAAAATTATAACGATAAACTGTTTGTAATAGGTCGAGGACAAATATTGTTTTTCCACAACCAGTCTGTCCACAAATCAATGAACAATGAGGGGTTTTTATCATAAAGTTTAACATCGGCATTGACACCAAAGTCGTTTGCTCCATAGTTTTAAAACAGAATTTAATTTACACCAGTTATTGTTTTTATCATACTCTCTGTCAAAACTTGTTCAGTATAATAAAACCCTATAAGGCCCAAATGTGTAAGATTAATCCAGTTCAGTTCTGTAAGATCGTTTCTATTTAAACTAATATCAATTTTGTTGCTTGTTGTTATGACCTTAATATCCTCGCCATTGTAAAGAACAACGACAGTAACTTTAAGTTTGTCAACGTCTAAGTTTTGCCAGCTAATAAGAATTCCTTCCATAAGGTTGTCACTGACACCCACAGCTCCATTTCTCGTCTCATCTTTTAAGACAGAAATTTTAAATATCATTGTGAACGTGTCTCCTAATTTTGTGCGTGGAATGAACTGTAATTTTGTAGAAGCTTTCTTTAAAACCGATTCTCTTCTGTGGAGGATGTACTGTTTGTCCCCAAACGGCTTTATTTCGATCTCTTTCCGACTGTTGTCCTCTGGCATAAGACTTACATGTAAAGGGCCAGAGTTCAATGCTTTTCTGAAACTTTTTTGGCGGTCGAAAAATGTAAATGGGCTTAAGAATTCAAATTTTATGTCCCATTCTAAATATGGTTCTAAGTGCCATTTGTTGTCAGTTTTTCGAACTATTTTATATTCATACTGACCTGTATTATTTGCTTCTAGATTGCGTAGTTGTTCTAGTTTAGGAAACCTTTTGTTGTCGTCAACCTCTTTGCGCTTATAATAACCATCTTTAGTGTACTCAAAACCATATAAAGTGCCTATCTCACCGTTTTGTTCAAAGTCCTCAACGTCTGCAAGGTCTTTTAATTCTAAAGTTACACACCTCTCAGGCGCTAATGTAACCCCCGAATCGTCTGGTCCACGTGACATTTTTTAAAACAACGTATTATTTTATTTCTAAAACAATGTGCAGGTTATCACATTTCACGACTTTCCCTGTTTTATCTGTGATCTTTATATTAAATGATCTGACCCTCCCACAAGCTAATTTTTTAAACTGTAAATTAGGGAATTGTATAATTTCATAATCGCAATATGCAGCTTTCCCTGATGGAAGAGCTCTTAAAACAGTTGAGGGCCTTCCATCATATAAGTTTTCATCAGTGCTCAGCTCGTCCAAATGAACATAGAGTAATGAATGTAATGCAAGATCGAGCGGATATTCTCCCTCATAAGTAGTTTTGTCTGGTGTAACTATAAATCTATGAAAGGCATGAAAGCCATGATTGCCAGTTGCAAAGCCTAACATTTTAGCTAGCTCTACATCAAAAAGGTAACCTCCTACTTCTTTTTCAGGTTTGAATGTCAACATTATTTTCAAATTTGCATTGTTAAGTTTGAGAGTAATGTCGAAGTTACTCATTGCTTCTTTTAGCGAGCAAAACCCGTAATAACCATCAGGTATGGTTAACTGGCTAATTATGTCTCCACCAAGGTCAAGTTTTTGAATTACATTATTCTTCTTGGATTGACTTATATTAAACCATACGACTTTGTAAAAAATTTCATGGAGTGCAACCCTTCGGGTTCCGCATTTATTATCAATAGCATACTCTAAAAACGAAGGACTGCCTTGAGTTGTTATTGTTACAAACATTTTTAAAACAAATTTAAAAATGAGTGCATTCAAATATACTAATGCAAAATATTCTGTTGGGCCGCACTACAGTCCTAAAGATATAACAACTGATACCCTCGACATTTCTGTGACTCAGACTGACGCCTTTCAAGTAAAGGTTAGTACTCCATTGGATCGTTATCTTAACCCTCCTATCAAAAACGACTACATCCCGAAAGTGTGGTTTAGTCATCCGATGCAGTTTTATCAGAACCAGTTAAACTTTGCTGTGTTTTGTGCATCAACTGGGTGTGGAGTGTCGTATGCTGATCATTTAAATCATCCTGATCCTTTGGTGAGGTCAGTGTATAGATTTCATTTTTATTACACCTTCAGACGTATTTTATCTGAACTGCAAGCGCCATTACCAAATGACAAAACGTTTAATCCATTCAGCAACAGAATAGATTACAAGGCTTTTGAAAGGATCTGTAACGAATTTGATATTGACCCAAAGACAGACTTTAGACAAAAGTTGGATCTTAATCATGGTTTAGGCACTCTTTATTATTGGGGCGTGCATAGAAAGTATAACTATGATTGGAATCCTCCTTACACATCTTTCTCTTCAGGCACAACTGTTCACCTCGGGTCCATAGAGCAAGAGCATAAAACAGCATGGACAACATTTATTTTGGATACTTCTAATGGTCTAACTAGAGCGGGAATAGAACGAATAAACGACTCCATTCGTACTTATGTTTGGTGTTTGCTAGGTTCGCAAGCACAAACGAGATCAAACATAATTGATCCTTCTACTGGCTTTGACGCCCAAAAACAGTATTTAGCAAATTTAGAGGATTCTATTAATTCTGCAATTGATTTGCCTTCAAGTATTAAAAGGTACCAAAATGTTTTGCAATACGCAAGATCGAAAGTAGACTTTGCTGTTGGCACTGGTTTATACATGCTGCCTTCTGACCTCAGACTTCAGATAGGAACAATAATAAACTATAATAATGAAATCCTTGTGGCTGGTAAAGAAGAGAAGGTCGGAAAAAACGACATAAATTCTAAGCCAGCAATAGCAATAAAAAAAGAAGCCCCACCAATCCCCGAGCCCCCCAAACCCCCCCATTCAATCCCTGTGGTCCCAAGAAATAATGACCATGAATATGAAAAGACAGCACTTGTTATTGGATTAACTGCCCTAGGATTACTTGGTCTTTATCTTACTAAAGAGTAACCCAACTATTAAGGCAACTAATGCCCATAAGTGCTCGGCCATAAAGCCAACTACTTTACTTGCAGTAGACAAAAGCCAGCTAACGATCCCCCCTATTATACCAGGCAAAGAGTCTATTGCCTTACTGGCTAATTTTTTTAATAAACTTGCAAGATGATCAAGTTGTTTTTTTACCCATGATTTATCTGATGGTGGTCCTGGTGGCACTGCTCCCCCACCGCCACCACCGCCTGTAATAGCCAACACCAGTGTACTTATTGCAAATCCTAAGGCTGTTATAACACTTGCTAATGTGACGCCTTGCTCTCTAAACAGTGTTCTTATTCGTTCTGCTAGTGTTGTGTCTTCATATAAAATTCTTTGGATAGTTTCTCTTATTCTGCTCACTTGAGTTCGTAATTGTTCTTGGTTAGTAGACAGCACTTCTAGTCTTGCTGATCTCTCTTGTTCAAGATCTTTTAGTCTTTGTGTTATTCTTTCTTTAACACCAGGTCCTAAGTTGTGGTCATCAGCCTCAACTAGTTTTTCTTTTTCTCTTTTTATATGCTCATCTAGTTCACCCAGTTTTGCTAAATTGTTTGTTAATTCGCCTCTGATGCTTTTCAAAGCATGATCAAGGGCCGTTATTTCTCTCATAGGTAGCGGCGGATCGTGCATAGTTTTTAATACTGTTTCTTCTGAAAAACTGGTTTCTATTATTTCGTCTGCTGTTGGGCTTAAATCTTTAAGGGGTATGTTTTGTATTTGGTTATCTGTTGGGAGTTCTTGTAGTGTGTTTTGAAGTTTAGCAACTGCCTCACTGTCTAATCTTCGCGGTTTAGCAATGCCAAGGCGATTTTGATCGCTCACACTGAGCCTTTGTCTAATTGTAGTCTTTGCTAAAAACTTTGATGGGTCTGGTTTAGTTGTAAGCTGAACAAGTTGTCCTTGCTCGTTTTTCACAAACAAATGGTCATCTTTTGTTTCAAAATCATTAGGGTCTATAAATTCGGGAGGTTCTTGGCCTAAACTTTGATAAAATGATTTGACCTTACTTTCTGTTAATTCACGCCGCAATGATTGTAATGGATGTGTCAAAGGCGTCATTTCACTCATGTCGTCTCCAGGATCAAAAACATCATAATCTTCTTCTGCCATGTTTTTAAATAATTAACTTTTTATTTTGTTTTATAAAAAAAAATGTCACAAGCATATGGTTCGATTCTTGACCCGCATAGAAGACTGAAAGAGCCCTTTGGCGTGAAGGGAAATAAACAGAATATTATTGTTCCAAATAATCCATCTACTATTGATTCAGATCAGATTCTTACTGTCAAATTTCCAGACCTAGGAGCAGATGAAGTGATTGTGCCGGGATCTGCACGTCCTACTTTTAAAATAGAACTTGATTCAGCAACAGACGTAAACAGGACAGTTGTACAGAATCTGGGACGGGCAATCGTTAAGAAAATTTCTATAAAACTTGAGGGGCAAGAAATATTTTCTTTACACAATGCAGACATATTTCTAATCTATTCTGATCTATGGCTAACCGATAATGAAAGGGCCGATCTTGCGTTTCAAGGAATCGAAAATAACGAAGCACTAAAACACAGAATAGACGCCGAAGATGCTAAAGACGGTAACAAGTATGAAGCTGTAAGTTTTGCTTATGGAAATCGCTTTTCCATACCCTTAGATTTTGAGTTGTTAAAAGCGCATGCGCCATACTTTCAAGGAGCATTAAAAGACAGATTGTCATATGAACTAACTTTTAATGAATACAAACGTGTCATTAGATCGACAGACACTGATTCCAAGTACAGCATTTTCGACATCTCGTTAGAGTTTGACATTGTTAGCAACCCTAACTTAGCAAGGCTGATTGAGCAACAATATCAGTCAAAATTAGCAATATATTACGAAAGAGTGATTCATCATTCAAAATATCCTAAAAGCAGGGCAGACACAATATGGAACTTTAGTTTTAGCGCCGCAGCAAGATCCCTTAAAGGTATTTTATTGCTGTGTGAAGATGAAGAACCATTCAAAAGACAAAGTGAAAAGTTTATCAATCCTAAAATAACGAAAGTACAATGTTCAATTGAGGGTAGTCCTAACCAAGTCTACGGTAGCGGGCTTAAACCTTATCATCATTTTGATGAAATAAGAAAATTGTTTGGAGGCGGGAGGTGTAGAAATCCAACAGTAGACCTTGTGTCTAAAGATCTACACCTTCACAGTGTTAGACTTGATGAATATTTAACAACGAAATACGGTTTATGGATTGACCTAAGGTCAACAGAAGATAATCAGTTGCATGGGAGTGGGAGAACAGTTAAAGACGTAATAAACATTCAAATTGATAAAGAAAAAGAGAGTGATAAACCACTTAATGTACATTTGTTTTTAATATATGATGCGCAGCTGAATATTCAAGATAACAGATTGAAAGATATCCAATACTAAATTATTTTTATTTTAAAAAAGCATGTCTGTTACGACTTATCCAAAAGTGCCCAAAGAAGAGATAGCTGCTGCTGTAGACATAAAAACTTTCAGATTAACCAACATTACACAAATGCAACAAAAACTAGAGCAGGACCTTTCAAAATACAGTAAAACCAAACGAAGGTATTCTGCTGTCTTTAATGCTGTTACATATGTTAATACTGGAGCATCGATCACTAGTGCTTTAACAGCAGGAACAAGTGTAGGTCTCTTAGCAACAGGCGTAGGTGCACCGGCAGCTATACCTCTAGGTGGTTTGTCTTTAACTCTTGGCCTGTGTTCATTGGCTGTAAGTGCTGTCAGCAAAAAAATAAAAGCTAAACTCCAAAAGCACACAGCTATGGTTCAACTAATAACAGCTAAACTTAGTTCGTTCAAACTGATAATTGATAAAGCACTAGTTGACTCAAACATCACGGATGAAGAATTTAGTCGCCTACAGGCTGATTTTGAGGACTACAAAAGACAAAAGTTTGATCTTCAAAGAAAGGCAAGGGCAACTTTTCTCAACAACCAGACACCGACCAGATAAAAAAGGAATGTTTAAAAAAAGTAAACGAAACATTAAACTCTGTTCTAAACAGCTCACATTAACAACCCCAAAGGGCGTTTATACTTTAGTTTATGAGTCCAAGCACAAAAAGACCGTTGATATTGATTCTGATTAACTTTTATTTTTTTGATTTAAATAAATATTTTGAGTTAGAAAAGAAGCTCAACATGGATAAGATATATGAAGGTTCAGATGAATTGTTTGAAGCAATGCTCGAGGAAGAGCGTTTGTCAAAAGCTTTAAATGAGGTCGTTTTAGAAGTTATTGATCCAACAAAGGTACAGGCAAGCGTTGAACATGCTATTTCTCAAGTTCCAAGTAAACTAACAATAAACCCTCCAGTTAAAGTAAGGTTAGTTGTTTTAATCGACTATATAACAATAAACGAAGAAAATCTAGAAGTCTGGGTCTCAACTAAACAGCAGACTATTCTTTCTCATAATGACTTAACACCCGGTTGGGCAGATCAACTTCTTACACAGTTTAATGAAGCCTCTGAAGCAGCTAAAATGAGAGGCTCTGGTTGGTCAGAGGGTGAAGTCCTAGACATCAGATTAAGACAAGCTAAGTATGAGCCAATTGTAGGCAAGGCTTACATTCCACTGCCTCCAACATTAGTTGCAAAGAAAGCAGTTTTGAACATAAAAAATTCAGACGACAAATGTTTTATGTGGTGCGTTCTTGCTAGGCTGCATCACGTTGCCAAAAATGCAGAGAGAGTATCTAACTATTTACAGTGGGCCAATAATCTTAACTTTAACGGCCTTGAATTTCCTATGGCTGTAGACAAAATTGATCAGTTTGAAAAACAAAATCCACCAATAACTGTTAATGTCTACACATGGTCTGAAGAAACCAACCTTCTGCCAATTAGAGTGTCAAAGAACAGTCCAACAATAGGCGAACCAACCAAAACTCATGTACACTTACTCCTGATGCAAAGCCTTAATGGGTTGCACTACACTCTAATACGCACAATGAGTAGATTACTAGTGCATACTACAAAACAACATAGCAAACAAGAATTCTGTAGAAAATGTTTAACAAGAATTCCGTCCGTTCAAGCTGCGAGCGAACATATAAAACATTGTATTAGCCCAGTTGACTGTGATACAGAACTAATTACGCCCGGAGAAGGCAGTAAAGTTAGTTTTAAGAACTGGAAACGGTTGCAAACTAGTCCATATGTTGTTTACGCAGACTTCGAATCACTCATTGTTCCTTATGAAGGACCAACCCCACAGAAACTTCCTAAAACAGTCTTAATGAGTAATCATCAGATTTGCTCATTTGCCTTCATCATTGTTAGGTCGGATGGCGCCCATTCAAAGCCAGAATTATACAGAGGACCAAATGCTGCAAAATACTTCTTAAAACGCATGCAGCAAGTGCGTAATGCCTGTTCTAATAATCTAAACTTATCTGAAATCATAATGACGCCTGAAGACCAACAACAGTATGACTCAGCCACTCACTGTTGGATTTGTGGGGCGGCCTTGGTTGCCACCGCAGAGAATCCAACAGTAAGAGACCATGATCACATTAGTGGAAAGTTTAGAGGAGCAGCACATAACAAATGCAATCTTCAACTAAAGTTTGAACCAAAGACATGGAAGCTGCCTATATTCTTTCACAACTTGCGAGGTTACGACTCTCACCTTATAATGCAAGCAGTAACCAGCGACTTCAGGGTGTCATGCATTGCACAGTCATCAGAAAAGTACATGTGTTTCACTTTAAATAACATGTCTTTCTACGACTCTATGCAACACATGATGGGTTCATTAGAGTCACTGGCTATGTCCTTAAAGTCCTGCCCAATAACAGAAGAATATTTTGACCCAACTCTTGTTAGAAAGGGCGTTTACCCTTATGAGTACATGAACAGTTGGCAAAGGTTTGACGAAGATACACTTCCGCCTAAAGGCGCGTTCTTTTCTAGTCTCAGAGGAAAGGACATCAGTGATTCTGATTACCAGCATGCTCAAGATGCGTGGCAGAAGTTAGAGTGTAAAACAATGGGAGACTATCATGATTCCTATTTAATGGCGGATACCTGTTTGTTGGCGGACGTCTTTGAAAATTATAGGAAGACCTGCATGAAACATTACAGCCTGGATCCCGCGCATTACATTTCTGCGCCCGGGATGAGCTGGGACGCTTTCTTAAAATTTACTGGAGTACAAATTGATTTATTGTCTGACCTGCCAATGCTTCAGATGATTGAAAACGGATTGCGTGGGGGAATCAGTATGGCGTCGCACCATTACTGTAAAGCAAACAACAAATACTTGGACAACTATGATCCAAGTAAAAGGTCTAACTATCTCATGTATTTAGATGCAAACAATCTGTATGGATGGGCAATGGCGCAATCACTTCCATTACACAACTTTAAAATGTACACAGGACTCAAAGACATTCAAAAGTTTTTAAAATGGCTACCTACTCTAGAAGCTGATCGTAAAAGAGGTCTCATTCTAGAAGTTGATTTAGAATATCCTCATGAACTTCATGATTACCATAATGACTATCCATTAGCGGCAGAAAGTCTAAAAGTGTCAATGACAGAACCACCTAAACTTGTGCCTAATCTTCGTGACAAAAAAAATTATGTCTGTCATTACAGACTTCTTGAATTTTATTTAAGACATGGTTTGAAGTTGACAGCTGTTCATCGTATAATTGCTTTTGATCAAGAACAGTTCATGAAACCATACATAATGAAGAACACTGATCTCAGAACTAAATCCACAGATGCTTCAGAAAAAGACTTTTTCAAGTTGATGAACAACAGCTGTTTTGGAAAGACTATGGAAAATCCGCACAAGCGTAAAGATGTTAGATTGGTCACCAGAGAAAACGTTGCAATTAAGTTGACTTCAAAACCTAATTATCAGGACTTCAGAAGATTTCATGATCAGCTTTTTGGAATAATGATGAAAAAAAAGAAAGTCAAATTGGATAAGCCCGTTTTTATTGGGTTTACTGTTTTAGAGCTGTCGAAGCTTTTGATGTTAGAATTTCTTTACGACTACTTTAAGCCCTTGTATCCTGAGTCCAGAGTTCTGTACACAGATACAGATTCATTTGTAATCGACATCCCTACTGAAGATATCTATAAAGACATGGAAATAGAAGTAGCAAAAGAGCATGCTGGATGGTACGACACATCTGATTACCCTAAAGATTCGCCTTTGCATTCAGATATTAACAAGAAGGTTTTAGGTAAGATGAAGGATGAATTATCTGGAGGTGTGATCAAGGAGTTTGTTGGTTTGAGGTCGAAAATGTACAGTCTTTCAAGCCAAAAAAAAGTTGTTAAAAAAGCAAAGGGAATATCTCGCAGTGTTGTGCAGTCAAGCATATCCCATGACAACTATAAAAAAGCATTGTTTGACAATAAGACTTTTCATCATGACAACGTAAAACTACGATCTAATCTACATGAGATCAACACAACTGTTGTAACAAAGAAGTCATTAGATAGAACAAACACAAAACGTGTGTTTGTTAATCCAGAGTTTTCATATGCAATCGGGCATTGGAGAATAGTATAATCATATGGGCTTATATTTTTCAGCAATCGCACGTTCAATTATATCATCATCTAATTTAGCAAAATTAATATTATTTATTAATGCTAGATGTGCTTTAATTTTTTTTGTCATTTCGCAATATTCATGTTCCCATACCCATAAATCAAAATAAAAGCTTTGGGGTTTAAAGCGATTGTCTGGCGATTGTTCTAGCCAGGGATTGTCAATCTTCTCAAATACTTCTTTAATGATATACTGATACTCAAATAAATCTTGCATTAATTTTAAAGACTTTTCCTTTGCCATTTCTGCCATTTCCCTTTGAGCTTCCATTTTAAACCCAAATGTATTTGCGTAGATTAAAACAGTTCGTTAAGCTTAACTATATCATCACCCAATTCAACCAAATTATTTTTCATTACTGCTAAATGCGCTCGAATTTTTTTAATATATTCCCAATCAAAATTTGAGGTTTTGTCTAGCATGGCATAATCAATCTTCTTAAATATTAGTCTAATAGCAAGATTATAATCAAATATTTTTCGCATTATTTCTAAGGACTCTTCCTTCACCATTCTTGCTTCCAGTGCCATTTTACGTAAGGATTCTTCCTTTTCCATTCTTGCCGCCATTTTAATTTAAATTAAAAAATAATTAAGCGACTGTGTCTGGAGGGATTATCTGCAGTTCTTCCTTCACAAAAGATCTTTGAGGGGCCGGCCGTTTTGTTGTGTCAGTTTCTCGTAAATAATACACGGGTGGATTCATTTTCACAATTTTTTTTATCTCATATGGATCAACACTCCAAACTGGATCTGTTGCCCTGATGCGGGTGTCCCCTTCCGCTTCTCCCGGTGAATAAAGGTATCTCACTTTCAAACCAAATGGTAATAGTTTGCTTGATGAAGACTCTCCTTCAACAACATTTATTGTTTGTTTTCTGATTGCTTGTACTGGTTTTAGACCTTTAAATTCTTCATTATTCATTGCGCGCAAAACTGAGGGCAGTCTTCTAACCCATTCTGTGTTGCGAGAATTGTCAATCAGCTCTCTGTGATACTGGTAGGAGAAAAGTCTTTCAGATAACTGTTTGTTAAAGTTTTCAACCAAACCCTGTGATCTGTGAGCACCCGGAATGCCTCTTTTAATGGTAACTCTATGTTTTAACAATAATTGATTTACTTGACCTTTAAATTCTTTTCCATCATCGACTTGAATCATGCGAGGATAAGTTAAGGGTCCTCGTTGATATATCAGTTGTAAAGCGACAGCAACAGCAGAAGCACTCTTTTGTGTTAATGGTTCAGCATCTTTGTATCTTGAAGCTATATCAATGACTGTAAGTGCGTACTTAAATCTTTTTCGTCTAATCGTATCATGGGGTAAATATAGAAGATCCATTTGATGGGTGTCGTTCGGTATTGTGTTGACAAAGTGTGGTCTTTGTATTCGTTTAGGCGCTGGTAAATAAATTTGCCAAATCGCTTGTTTAGATAACCATTCTTTTGCTGTTTGTTCACTGACTCCCGCTGCTTGGCTAAGCTTTTTAATTGCTGTTATTCCCTTCCAATATCCTTTTGGAGAATAATAGATTTTGTACATTTTTATTCAGCCAATACTTTGTGCAACAAAATACACAGCGGTCATGCCAAAGACAATAAACAATATTTCTTGCATCTTTTGTTTTTCTGATGGTTGATAGTAATCGCTGAATTTTGGTGGGCGCAATGTTTCAACTTGTTTGCCTGTTACTAGAAAATATTCTTTTATTGCCTGGTCAACATCTTTAAATGTGTAAGCTGCATGTCCCTGTTGTTTAAGTCTGTCGTTAATAAAATCTAACTGCTCCATTCTTTGCTTTTCATAGGTGTCTTGTGCAGCAGCTAGTTGCTCCATAGCTTTGTTATGTCTTTTTCTCTCGCCGTCATCACGTAGTTTACTAAACGCGTAATTACTTCCGCTGAAAGCAAGCGCGTTGACCACTGCGCCGCCTATCATCATTACGAGTGAAGCCATTTTTATAAATGTATTTTTTTAATTTTACATATTGATACTGTCTGGAATTATTCCTTGCTTAACTAAAAAATCTTTCGTAGCAAATGAAGCTGTAATAACAGCAATCAGCTTTGCTGAGTCTTCAAAGCCTAGTTTGCCAAGATCTGCTGGTTTTATTTTTAACAGGCTTTTACCAAGCATTGTGTATCCTACACTTAGACCTCCAATAACAGCAGAATGGTATACAAGGTTAGTAATAGTTTTTTCGGTGCTCATTTTTAAAAAATAAAATAATATTTATTCATTAATAAAACATGAACTGCGATGATTTACTTCCTGAACTTACAAATGATCAAGTTGATGACCAAGCTATTATGCGCAAAAAGGAAGGGCTGTATTCTTTAGCAGCATGTGGAAAAACAAAACAGTACCTTGGAAATGAATTCAGCATAGAACAGATTCAACAAATGTCGCCACAAGACATTGTAAAGTATCACAACAGGTATGAAGCGCAACTGGGGTCAAGAATGGTAAAAAGTGTTGGGCAAATGGTTCTTAGTTTGTACACTAAACTAGTTAGTAGATTTGCTCCCATTGATTCTGAACAAGATTTTATGTATGATTTAACGCAGGATCCCGTTTTAACAAAGTCATTAGAGTCTCTAGGATGTGATCTATATTACAGATTTGGAACATTGTTATCGCCATTAATCATGGGATTAATTACTTTTAATCATATAGATTTTGTTTCCCTTCAAAATGACCGAGCCAGAAAATCAGCAGAAAACATTGATGGAGAAAGTGACCAGTAAAAAGCCTCCTCATCCTGGGCGTGTTGCAGCAGGAAAAAAATTAGCAGAGTGGAACAAACAAAAAAAATTAATGTTGCAATCACAGAATATAACTCATAATGAAAACATAACACCGCCAACGCCAACAGTTGTTTCAATGCCAGCTGTAAATACACAAGTTGATTCAAGGCCTGCAACACCAAAGTCGTCATGGATTATTTGGATTAAAAGAGTTGGCATTTTTGGCGTCATTGCTGTTGGTGGGGGTGGTTATTACGTTTATAAAACATATAAAGAAAGACAGCAAAAACCAAAGCAGCCCAAAAAATCACAGCCACTAAATACAAAATCTGAACAAAAAAGAATACCAGAACCGCCAACAACAAAAGATCATTTTGATCCATTTCAGATGGAATAATATTTCAAGAACTTAATAAATAATTATAAGTGACTTGAATAAGAACTTAATAACGACTTGATGACGACTTGATAAAACTTAAATAAGAACTTAATGACGACTTGATAAGAACTTAATGACGACTTGATAAGAACTTAATGACGACTTGATGACGACTTGTTAAGAACTTGAATAAGTACTTGAATAAGAACTTGTTAAGAACTTGATGTTGACTTGTTAAGAACTTGAATAAAAACTTGTTAAGAACTTAAATAAGAACGTGATGCCGACTTGAATAAGAACCTAGAACGACTTAATGACGATTTTTTGTCACAATTAATTGTTACATTCTTTTCCGGGAGACAACTCCCTTCTGCCTTTATGTAGTATCTAGGTCAGACATGTCCTGGCCACGGCTTACTCAACTGCACAATAGCCGAGTCGAAGCGCCGCACTGTTTCCGGGTTCGTGTCAAGTTTACACATAAGGGCGCCGGGCCGCCCACGCGGCATTGTATAAATTTAGCCGGCTAAATTCCCCACCGGCGTCGTTTAGTACAGGCGTTAGACGTCATTGTATAAATTTAGGCGGCTAAATTCCCCACCTCAAAATAATCTTTTCCCAATTTTATGTATTAAAAGCAGCATTTTTATATTTAAATCTAAAAGCATTTAAAACAAATATTTATTAAAAAGTAGTGACTAAAAAGTAAGGTAAGATGCACTTTGTTATTTAGCTTTTGGTGTTGTTTTAACAACTTTAAAAACAACTTTTACTCTAGGCAAATAAAAACAACTTTACAAGTAGACACCATGTAATTGTAAAGCGTTTGTTTGTGTACAGTATATATATAAATTCTTGAAGTTAACAAACATTGGGGATATGCCTGCAGTAGTTTTAAATACTTGGTTGTCATGGCATTGAAAAGTCTAAATTTGCCCTCTTCCCTGCCCTCAAGTGATCCTTCCTACTTTCGTATTGGGTCACTGGCGCGGCTATAAACGCCCGTAAACCCAGAATATGGTCACTGGCGCGGCTATAAACGCCCGTAAACCTAAAATGGTCGCCCTGGTGCGGCTATGGGAAGGACCACTAAAATGGGGGTGAGGGGATTGCCCAAATTAGACAAATAGAAAGCAGGCAAACAAGTATAAAAGTATACTACTGTTTGGAGGCATATTCCCAAAACCCTTCACATCTGGCCGTGTTATATGTGACCCTCTGGGTCTGGCTTGGGGCCCTAGGGCGCCATAGGGTCTCAAGTGAGATCCAGAGGTGATCAGTAATGCGGCCAGATGTGAAGAGTTTTGCAGAAATTTATTTCACATTTGATGAATGTATGCGGGGAAAATGATGTTATTGATCAAGAAAAAACTTAAGTCTCAAAAGTTTTCTAAATTAGTGTTAAAAACAGATAATCCTACACATTATGTATGTTTGTAAAGTGTTTACTATTAGAGAACTATAAAATAGGTATTCTGGGTAAGCCGGCGGAGCAACAGCGAAACCGGCTTTAGCCGGTTGGAGCTGGCGGAGGTGGGTGAGCCAGAATGCCTATTTTATAGTTCTCTCCCGGAGCATTCAGTGGTGCACGGACGATTTGACCACGAGTGGTATTAATATATTGGACAGTCATTGTACTGAAATTGCCAGACAATATCCGGACTTAACCTAGTTTCTGTGTGGTGACTTTACGCCCGTACATATGGGCTCTCTGACACTGATCCAGATGATGAAAATAAACATGTAGATTTTTTTTACACGTCTTTAGATGAATTTCTAATTGATACGCCACATTCTGTTCGGAAATCCAAAGACAAAGGGGGCAAATAATTATGGGCACAGATTAATTGAACTTTGCAGAGATTATGGTGTATACATTTTAAACGGCAGAACCTCGGGCGACAGTGAAGGAGAAATTCACGTGCGTGGCAAATCGTGGCAAAAGTATTGTTGACTGTTGTATATGATCTACCCCTGTGTTTGATATAGCTGCAGATATGTATATTGAAAATCGCACCGAGTCTGACCACTTCCCTGTTATAACGTCCCTTTTGTTGTGAAATTAATGGTGAAGGGAGGGGGGAGGATGACATCAACCTTGAAAGAGGGCGTCAGGTTTGTGTGGAAAGAACAACATAGAGATAACTTCACGGACTTCATGAATGAAAACGCTGAAATTTCCTATTTTCATAGTTTCACGTCGGCATTGCAGACAGGCGTAGATGAGGGGTTGAATGTTTTCCTTTCTTTCGTGCAAACCGCCGCTAGTAAAACTGAGGTCACGCTCAGGCACTGGTCAAAACAGACTGTACGAAACTCACGTGCACAACCACCATGGTGGTATGAAGATGCGAAGTGTCGAAAAAACGAAATATTCCAAGTTAAATATTTTAAAGACAAATGCCGACGAGGATCTGTACGGTTATCTTGATTCAAACAGACTTTAAACACTTGTGTAAAATAAAACAAAGTGATCACAAAACGCGTGTTTTTGAGGGAAAAAAATGAAGCCCCTTTAGGATAAAAATTCAAAAATCTTTTTGGCAAAAAATAAAATCATTCCCCTTCATCCAAATCGCAGGGGTTTGAATTCAATTACACCTCAGTCATGGGTTTTTAATATTTTCAAAACCTGTTTAAAAGCGGAGTGGGAAAGAGATGACAATGGTTTCCATGAATGAGGTTAAAGAGGCCCCTCAAAGAAACGTAATTGGCCGCTTGTCAGAACTGTTTGAATTCCGAACTGAATAATAAAATCATCGTGAAGAAATGGGGGAAGCTATTGGGGGATGAAAAAGTCAGAATCTCCTGGGCCGGATGGTTTGCCAGCTGAATTTTTTC
>JAMYXO010004844.1:0-16644 GCA_033310375.1 Conus canariensis | reverse complement strand
GTGTTTTTTCAGTCATTATTTCAAAAGGGCATTTTTTCAGATCTTCCCCCCCCCCTGCCCCTGCCCATTCCTTTTTTCCCTCTGTCTCTTTTTTTCCTCTTCTCTGTAAAACGTTTTTCTTTTTTTTTTTTTTTAAAAAGCAGAGGAAACCCAAATTTTTTTAAAGGGGAAAAAGAAAAATTTCCTAGTTGGTATGATCAAAAAGCAAACTCACTAATAAATTTTATTTTTTTTGAATAAATTTCCCTTCCCCCCTCCCTCCCCCCCTCCCCAAAAACCTGCCCCCCCCCCCCCCCTCCCCCCCCCCAAACAAAAAAAAAAACCCAAATTGCCCCCATTTTGGGCCTTTGGATTTGAAATTTTGTATGATTTTTCAGCTAGCGTGTGCCAGTGCTGGTCATTCACGTCATGACCGCTGTTTTTGGGGTTGCAGGAAACCCGTTGAAGCTGTTTATTTTTGTGCCCCCGGTATGCTTTTTTAGACAAGAAAAACCTTGTCAGCTCCCCCCAAATTAAACTGTCAAAGGTGAGTCGTGTACTCCAAGTTTTCTTTTTCTTTTTTAAAAAATTTTTTTTATGAGTTTTATTTTTTGAATTTGAGAGGAGGGTGTGTGTAAGAAATTTCCCAAAGTATATCTTGTTTTTATAGGGATGTTTAGCTGAATCTAAAGTTACAGAGGGTTTTGTGTGATGTTTTGGCTTTTCTTTATTGTTTTTTTTTGTTTTTTTTTTAATTGTAAGAAATGAGAAGTTAAGATTTAGGGGGTTTCCTTTAAAATTGTTTGAATGTTTTTAGAAGTTCTGATATTTGGGTTTTGGGACAAAAGGCCCTTTAATTTTTTGGAGCCCTGTTGAAAAAGGAAGGGAAAATTTTTTTGGGTCATGAGTTTATTTGAAGATTTTTGTTTTCAGATGTGCGATTTCTTCGTAACTTACCTGTCTGAAAAAATTTATTTATTTTCCCCTAGGCATGGAGAAAAGCATTTGTTTTGGTTATAAATCCATTAATATTGTTCTTATCCCGCGTTCTCTAAAAAAAGGGAAAAAAATTACTGCTTTTTTTATAAGTATTTTATTTGGAGGGGGGCGGGGGAGGGGGAAGCGGTTTGGGGTTTTAGTTCAAAAAATTTTAAGACTGAAGAATGTTTTTTTTTTATCAGGTGTTCATAAAAATTCTTTTCAGCTCTTATTTGGGGGTGTTTTGAATTTTTTTAAATAATTGTGTTTTACTGTCCGTTTTTTTCAGCAATCACGGGGATGGGTTAGGCGCAGTGGTGCTGTGTGCCTAGAACCGGGGCCTTCCAATAAACTGCAAACCTTTTCCTCTTTATCACGTCAGCAAAGGGTGGAGCTGTTTCATGGTCCGTTGATATGAACGTGAAGGACTGGCCCCTTTTCTTTAAAACAGGTGATTTAAAAAATTTTTTTTTTTTTTGCTTTTTTCCAGGTTTCAAAGAAAATTTGGGTTTTTATTTTTAATACACTCCGGATTTTTTTTTTCCCCAAGAGAATCTTTCTATAGACTAAATATCAAAAGTTTTAAGGGGCTACGGGAAAATTTTGTCCTTTCCCAACGGGATAAGGGGTTTTGTTAAAATTTGCATCCCAAATTAAAAGGGGTTACTGAGAAAAAGGGTAGAGGGAAACCATTTTCCCCCATTTTGTTTTAAGGGGTTTTTTCCCTTTTTGGGGGTCCCCTTTAAAAGGTTCCCGCGCTTAATTTTTTTTTCTTTCACAGTTTTTAGGGGTTTTTTTTTAAACCTCTTTTTTTTGCGTTTTTTTTTCCACCCGTTTTGATTTCATTTTTTCCCCCCTTTTTTTCCCCCCCTTTTTTTATTTTTCCCACCTTTCTTCCCCCTTTCTTTTTTTCCAAAACGCCATACCATCCCCCCTTTTCTTCTTTTTTTCCCCCCTTTTTTTTTGTTTTTTTTTTTTTTTTTGGGGGGCCTCCTTTTCCCCTTTTTTTCTTCAAATTTGAAATTTAAAAAAGAAAGTCTTCAGCTGGGGGTAAATTCCTTTTTTTTTCCCCCTTTTTTTTTAGAAACCCTTATCCATTAAAGCCCTTTTTTTTTTTTTCGGTTTTTTTTTTCCCCAATTTTTTTGGGTTTTTTTTTGTTATTTTTAAAAATGTACTTTTTTTAAATTTTTTTCCATTTGATTTTTTTTCCTTATTCAAGTCTTTTTGGGTTTTTCTGTTTCCTTTTTTTTAAGAAAATTTTTGTTGAAATGGGGGAAATTTTAAAAACTTTTTTTTTCTTTTTTTTGAATGTTGGGGTTTTTTTAAAGGAAAGGAAAAAATTTTCTTTTGAAACTGTTTTAAAAATTTTGAGAAAATTTTTGGTGTTTTTTTTTCCAAGAAAAAAAACCCATCCGAGTGGAACTTTTTATTAATTAATTATTCGCCCCCCAATTTCTGGATGTTGTTTAAAAAAAACCAAAATATTAAAATTTTTTTTTTCCTATTTTAAAATTTTTAAAAGGGATTTGAAAATTTTTCCCTTTTAAAAAAAACCCCCCCAAATAAAAAGGGGATTTTTCCCCCAATTTTCGAAATTTAAATTTCAAATTTTCTAAAAACAGGAGTTGCATTTTTAGAAAATTTTAAATTTTTGGAATGAATTTTTT
The DNA here is from genome assembly GCA_033310375.1 of Conus canariensis. Classification (NCBI taxonomy): domain Eukaryota; kingdom Metazoa; phylum Mollusca; class Gastropoda; order Neogastropoda; family Conidae; genus Conus; species Conus canariensis. The sequence continues at coordinate 14,019 of JAMYXO010004844.1, read as the reverse complement.
TATTCAAAAAATTTTACATAAAAAAAAAAGCTGTGAACGAAAAAAAAAACTTTTAATTTTTCTGTTTTTGGGGGTTTTTAAATTTTTTGGAAAAAAAAAGGGAAATGGGATTTTTCCTTTAATTTTTGGAACAGGGGGTCAAAGAAAAAGAAAAAAAAATAGGGAGGGGATTGAATTTTTTTAAAACAAGAGAAAAAAATTGGGTGGCCAATTTTTTTAAAAAAAAAAGGGGGGGAGAAGAAAGGGAAATTTTGAGAGAAAAATTTTAAATTAAAGAAAAGGGGGGCCCCAAAAACCCCTTTTCCCTTTCCCGATAAATTTTTTTTGGGGCCCCCTCCCCCCCCTTTTGGACCGCCCTTTAAACCCCGGGCCCCAAAGGGGGGGGAAAAGGAAAATCCCACAGTTTTTGGGAAAAAACCCAAAAAAAAGGGCTGATTGTTTTAGCGGGGGTTCAGAAAGGTCGCAGAAGAAGTTTTTGAAAGGCGGCGGGTTCCTTATTTTTCCCTTTTAAAATCTGGGAAAAAAATTTTTTCAACTTAGGTGGAAAGAACCCCCGGGTTAATTTTCTAAAAAAATTTTAAAATTTGGATCGAACCAAAATGAAGGAAAATATTCCCCCGGTTTTTGGGCCCAAAATTTAATTTAAAAAGGAAAAAAAAAAATTTTTTCATATTTTAAATTTTTCATGGGGAATTTTCCCCCCGTTCCCCGTGTAGAAAAAAGGAATTTTCCAATATATTTTTAAAAAAAAACGTTTGCCATAAGAGGGGTTTTAAAAAATTTTTTTTTTTTAAAACCTTCCTTTAAAATAAATTTTGATTTAAAAGGTAAATTTTAAAATATTAATTTTTAAACCACTTACCAACCCCCCCCTTTTACAACAAAAAAAGGGGAACCCCAATTGGGGACGAATTCCCTTCCCCCCCACCCAAAAAAAACCCAAAAATTTCACACATTTTCAACTCCAAGTAAAAAGGGTTAAAAGGGGAAAAAAGGGAAATATTTTTTGTTTATAGTTTAAAAAGTGGTTTTTTTTTTTTTTGGTTTAAGGGGAAAAACCCCGTTTCTTTGAACAAAAAAAGGGGGAAAAAAAATGGCAAAGCGGGAATTTTCAAAAAAATTTTTCAGAACAAGAAATTTTGTTGGTATTAAAAGAGGAGGGGGTTTTGAAAAAATTTTAAAAATGTGGTGTTTTAAATTTTTTTTTTGGGAATTAAAAAATTTTTTTTTGGGGGGGGTTTGGGGGGTTAAAAAAAAGGCTTTTGGGTTTTTGGGGGGGTTGGGCCTGGGGGGGGGGCGGGGTTTTGGGGGATTTTTTTTGTTTTTTTTTTTGGAAAAAAGGGGGGCCCCAAAAATTTTTTTTTAATTTTTTAAAAAAAAAAAAGGGGGGGGGGGGGGGGGGGGGGGGGGGGGGGGGGGGGGGGGGGGGGGGGGGGGGGGTTTTTTGGGCTAATTTTCTTATGAAAAAGTTTTTCACTGGGTTAAAAAATTTAAAATTTTATTCCAAAAACCCCTTTCTCATGTAGAAAATAAAATTTTTAACCAGGAAAGAAGCCGTTGTTTTTTGCTGAAGGGGGCAGGAACCTATCCCCAAAAATTGGCTTTTTTTTTTCTTTGGGTGTGCGGGATTTCCCTTTGGGAAAAATTAAAAAGGGGGTTTATTGGAATAAAAATTTTAAACCCCATTGGATTTTAACTTTTTAAAAAAGGGGGCTTTTTTTAGGGAACTTTTCCCCAAAAAATTTAAAAAAAATTTTAGTGGAAAAGGGTTTTTTGGAAAGTTTAAATTTTTAACCCCCTGCCATGGAAAATCTTTGAAAAGAACCTGATTTTGAAAGAAACAGACAAACGGGAAAAAAATTTTTCCAAAGGGGGCCAAAAATTCCCCCAAGGTCTGCAGTTTTGCCATAAAAGAACACAAAATTTTTCAGTTTCCGGATTCCTTGGCAAAATTTTTTCCAAACTGCAAAAAGGGGCCCATCATTCTTCGGCCCTCTAAAATTCCCTTTTTAAACAGGTCTTCTTAAACCCAAATGTTAAAGGGATTTTATATTTTATAAAAAAACCAAATAAAGCTGATTTTTCTTAAATTAAAAAACGACCTTCGTTTAGGGCGGGGAAAAAAATTTATCTTTAAAAGGAGTTTTTTCCCCAGTTTTTTTTTTTTTTTTTTTTTTTGGGATTAGGTCCCAAAACCCTTTTATAACTTATGAAATAAATTTTTTTAAATTTCCATGGGATTTTAAAAAAGAATTTTATCATACACAAATATCCCCAAACCTGTTGAGTTTTCTTCATTAGGTCATATCTGAACACACCTACCAGATAATCTCAAAACTCAGGGTTTAAAACTACGTCACAGTGATGTTTTTTTCCCTTAGGTGAATGCCAGATTTTACAGGGAAAATATGAATTCAAAAACTGCAATAAATAAACCAAAGGTGCCCCTTATTTTGTTTTGAAAAACTGCACCCACAGCTCTTTTGTAAAATGGGTTTGGGGTTCAGTTCAATTTTTAAAACAATTGCTTTAAAAATTTCAACTTTTTGATTAGGAAGATTTCCCCCAGCAAATATTCCATTCTCTACTGGGTCCCTTTCTGTGCCCAAATGGTGTCATGGGCTGGGTGCTAATATACCATAATTTGTGTCACAGAGATCACGGTTTTTTCAAACACCAAAAATATTTCTGTTTTTCTGCAAAATAAAACCAAAAACTTTGGTTTTTCTCCACTTGTGTGGTTTTGGTGTGTGGGTGTGTGTGTGGAGAGAGGGGAGGAGGGAGAGAGAGAGTGAGTGTGTGTGTTTGTGTTTGCAGTAAATTGGAGATTTTTTAAAAAAGAAAAATATGGTATGTCTAGAAAAAATGTCTACTTCCTACATGTTAAACCCCATAGGTCTTTCTTCAGACCCATTCAAAGCGGGTTTCAACTGCTCTTTTTTTTCCGACTTCTTATAAAAACCCAATCTTAAATATAAAACAAAATTTATTTTGATTTCAGAATAAATGTTTTAAAATGAGGGGAAAATCACCAATTTGTAAATTTTTTGAAAAGTTTAATTTTAAATCAGAGACTGAGAGAGGGGGGGAAAAAAAATAAGTTCATAGAAAGGCAACTGTAGGAGTTTTCCCTTAATCTTTTAGGGTGAAATTGTTCTGAAAAATGGTTCATTTTGGGAAAACTTTTGGGCCCCTTGCCCAAAATTCTCAAACAGTTTCTGAAACGACGGCTAAAGATGCCTTACACTTCAACTGATATTGGCGATTTTATCCCACTGTTAGAGCATAACAATTAAAAAATCAACACACTGGTTGTGAAACTATGAAACAAAAAGGTTTAAATTTTCCAAAAATTTTTTGGCCCCCGGTCGAACAAAAGCTGGCGACTATGGGTTTAAGAGCAGTGCTGTTCCCCGGAAGTTGAGGGGTTTTTGGGCAAGTGTGTGGGTTTGGGTGAGGGAATGGTGACGCATCACCTTGGGGGTCCCCCAGTATTCCCCCCGGGCCCCCCCATTGATAAAGTAGCGGGATTTCTGGTTGGTTAAACGACGGTAGTTCAAAAAATCTTTCTTTTTTTTTTACTTCTTTTGGTTTATGTTTTCATATTATCAATTTGGGAAAATGGCCGATAAAGAAAAAAAAAAATTTTAAAAACCCAAATTTTGTTTTTTGTTGGCATGCAAAAGAAAGATCCACCTTTATGGGGAAAAACCCCCTTTATTTTTTGGAATCAAAAAAGGGAATTTTTTGAAAGGCAGTTTATTTGGTGAAAATATTATTTTTTCTTTTTGACACATTGGTTATACAAAAAGGGAAAAAAAATCCTGTATGAACTTATCATAATCACTACACTAGATTTTTAGGGAAAATTTTTTTTTTTTGCATACATGTTTGAAATTCAAACTTTGGTCCTAAAAAGGGCTTTAACCGGGGGGGTAAATGCCCTTTTTTCGCCCCTTTTATCAGTTTAGGATTCTTTGCTTTGCCAAAAATTTTAACCCTGGTTTTTGATTGAAAAAGGGGTTTTGACAGGGTGAATTTCCCCTTTTCCCTCACTAAGTATGAAAGAAATTTTTTCCCCCAGATTTTTACAAAATGGCTTATTTAATTAAGGTTTTTTATTGGCCTGCCCTTTTTTAAAAAAACTTTTTCTTCTTTGGGAACCCGTCCTTTAGCTGAAACCCCCGCTAATACAAAAACCAAACCCTGCGTTTCATCTGGGAGATGTTTTAAACCCCAAAACAGATGCTGGTCATTCTTCATCTTCCCTCCTGAGTTGGAGTCCAAAGGGTCAGAGAAGTTTAAAAGGGGTGGCTTTCCCTTATTTTTTTGCCGGGGTCTTGTTTTGAAACCCCCAAAACCCAAAGGACTTTTGAACATCAGGGGAAAACAGGAGGTCTGTTCCCAAGTAACACCAAACCAATCCCGTTTTTAAGTTTGAAGTTTTTAACCCAAATTTTTTCTGGCCAAAAACTGTCAATTAATCTTTTCTCCCTCCGTCCCTTCTTGGAGAATGGGTGTAAAAAAAATGGGGTGGCCGACAAAGCAAGGTTTTTGTCAATAGTAAAAAGATTTAAAAAATTATGCAAAATCACACTGGCGGTTTTTTGGGTTTTCAAAAGTCAAAATTTTTATTGTGACAATGAAAAAAGGGCACCCCAATTTCAAAGGGTTTTCTAAAGTCCCAATTTATTTATGTAAATGAAGCTATGTAACACAATTACAAGGTTACTAAAGTCCCAATTTATTTTTTATTTTAAATATTTAAAATGTTGTTTGGTCATATTTGGGAAATGCGCTTGTATAAATTTTTTAAGTTTGTGAAGATTATAGATATACAAAAATTTCACCTTCAAAGATCTTTGAAAATGATGTAAAAGTGAAAAGTCCGTTTATAAATCACTTGTAAGATTATGGATATTTTTTTATTTTGGACATGGCGCAGGAAAAGGGTTGCCCGGAACACCAATACAAAACAGGCTGGCAGGTTTGGCACTTTTGGGATGGGGCAGTCCATTAAAGGAAGGTTTTAAATGGTAAAAACAGATGCTTTCCCCTTTTTCAGAAACTGTTAAAATGAAGGAAAATTTCAGAGGGAAAATGCAAAAATTTTAACTGCCCTCCTTTTTTTTAGAGCGAACATCCCCGGGGTTGGGGCATGAAAGCAATATGACTTTTCAATAAAAACGGGTTTTCCCAATTTTTTGGACTGGTAAAAAGTTTGATCTTGGGGAAAAAAAAAAAAACAACAAAACAAAACTTTTCTTTTCATATTGTTCCCGATTCTTTCAGTTATCATACCGGGCTTAAAATTTTACCTTTTTTAAATTTTTCCTTTTTTAAGAAAAAGCCCCTTAAACGATTTCAAAAAAAAAGAAAAAAAAAAAAAGAAATTCAACATTTAAACCCCCATATTCAGAAATTTGGGGAATTATTTTAAAATGGCAAAAATTTATGAAGGAAACCCCGGAAGATGGCCGCTGTGCAATAAGGACAACCCCCCAAAAAAAGGGGGCTGGGGGCAAAAAAAATATTTAAAAAAAAACTGTAAAATTTTTTAAAAAACTGAAAATAAAAAAAACCCAAACAGAAAAATTGGTGGAAAAAACAGGGAAAAAATCCCAAAAACAATTTAAGGGAAAAAGGACTTTGACATGGATAGCAAAAGGGAAATTTAGAATAAATGCAAAAAAAAACAAGGGGAATGTGGACCCTCAGCGTGAAAAGGAAACCCCTCTATTTTTTGTGAAACTTTTGCACACATTTGAAAAAGAGGAAAAATGCGAGAAAGGAGAAAGCAACCCCAAAACAAAAATTTAAAGAGAGAGACAAAAGGGTTTTAGAAAGTGAAAAAAGGGGAGGAAAAAAGAGAGAGAGGGATGGAAGGGGAAAAAGGACAGATAGAGAGAGAGAGAGGAGGAAGGAGAGAGAGAGAGTGAGAAAAGAGAGAGAGAGAGAAAGAAAGGGCCCAAAGGAATGGAGAGAAACAAAATGTGAAAGATTCAAAGCGGGGGGGGGGAGTGGAGAACAAGGTTCGAAAAAAAACCCCACGGCGCTTTTAAAAAAATAAAACAAATGAAAAAAAATTCTGTGACCCAAAGAAAAACAACATGTCTCAAGGCCGCCCCGGGGTTTTTTCCCTCTTTATGGCGACTGTCATTTGATGGGCATGTGCCCTATTGAAAAAAAATGGGGGGGGCACAAACGGTTCCCCTTTTCCCACGCAGTTTCTTGTCAATTTCCAGTTGGGGGTTCCATTAAGTTGTGCATTGAAATTTTTTAGATCGAGCAGCCCCTCGTGATCCAGTAATGAACGGCAGCCCGTGGTTCATCCCCGGTTTTTTCGCCTTTGGGGTGCCTGGTATTCTTTACTTCCGATTTAATTTCAGTCATGAGGCTGAGAAAGATTTTTTATTTGTGAGGCTGCGCGAAAAGAACAATCCTGGAAAGGGGTTATCTAAAAGGGGCTGATTGTGGGCGAAATGGGGTTTCTTACTTTAAACGTCAGAAAATCAGAAAAAGAAAAATATTTAAATTTACCTGCTTTAGAACGTGCCCGTCCCTCATGACTTTTCAAAGGGGGCCCTGTAACAGCTCTCACCTTTTGTGATGTTTTGAGGGCCCTGGTTTTTCGCTTATTGGAAGGACCCGGTTTAACACACAGTCACACTGCGGAAATAAAACCCCTGCTCTTTGATTTTCTAAAAAAAAAGGCGTACACCCCAAAAATATATTTTTTTAAATCTTAAAAAAATTGGGCCCAAAGGGGAGACTGATAAAAAAATTATAGAACAAACTGATAAAAAAAAACGTCTTTCAGGGCTTAAATTTTTTAAATAAAAACCCCTCAAAAACCCCTCCCCCCCCTCCTAAAAAATTTTCTTATGAAAAGCAGTATTTCTTTACTTTTTTTTTAGAGAACGCTGTTTAAAAACAAAATTTTAATGGGTTTTTTAACCAAAAAAAATGCTTTTTCTTTCCCTGCATTGTGGGAAAAAAAAGTATTTTTTTTCAAAGGTAAGTTTCGAAGAAAACGCACATCTGTTAAAAAAACCCCTTCAAATAATCTCATGACTAAAATGAATTTTATTCCTTTTTCAAACAGGAAATTCCAATTATTAAAACTTCAGTTTTAACCAAGTATCAGACTTCTAAAACCCTTTTAAACATTGTAAAGACCACCTTTTTTCTTAACTTTATTTCTTTTCATGAAAAAAAAAACAAAACAAAAAATAAAAACCCGCAAAAAAGGGGGGGGGGGGGGGGGGGGGGGGGGCATTTTAAAACATACCATGCTGTAATGAGATTTTGTTTAAAATCCCTTTAGAAAAGATATATGGTATATTACTTCCCCACACCCTCCCCCTCAACTTGCAAAAAAAATAAAAACTCATAAAAAAAAAGTTTTAAAAAGGAAAAGAAAAGAAAATTGGATTTCCGACCTTTACCCTTTGACAGCATTTGGGTGGGGTGACTTGGGTTTTCTTGGTTTTAAAAAAGGGCATAGGGGGACACAAAAATGATTCCCGCTTCATTGGTTTCCCGCAAACCCGACCAAAATTGGGGGTCATGACGTGGGAAAGACCAGCATGGGACCCGTAGCTGAAAAATTTTATACAAAAATTTCAGAATAAGCAAGGTGGGGGAAAAATTTGGGCTTTTTTTTGTGGGGGGGGGGAGGGGGGGGGGGGGGGGGCGGTTTGGGGGAGGGGGGGGGTGGGAGGGGGGGGAAAAAGGGTGTTTATTTTTTTAAAAAAAATATATTTAAAATTTTTTGTTTATTTTTGCTTTTTTTATCATACCCAAATATGAAATTTTTCTTTATCCCTTTTCAAAAAATTGGACTGAAATGCTGCTTTTAAAAAAAAAAAAAAAAAAAGCGTTTGACAGAGAGGGGAGAAAGAGGAAAAAGGAAAAAAAGGGGAAGGGGGGCGAGGGGGAGGGGGGGGGGGGCGAGAATTTTGAAATATGCCCGTCAGAATTAAAATTTACTTTATTTAAAACACTGGGTTTTTTAAATCCCGAAAAGAGCAATTTTTTTAAGCCCCATCTGTTTCAGCAGCAAGTTTTTATCCAAAAATAAACTTTCTTTTCCCCCCTATTACCAGGGCTGTTCACCCCAAAATTTATGGACCTGTAATATCTCTGACCAAAAACCTGCAATTTGAAAAAAAGAAACCCGTAAAACTTCATCATCGCTTTTTCTTTTTGCAACTTTTGAAGATTTGGAAAGAAACGGCCGGAGTTGGCACGCAAAATGCTTCATGCCAAACCTTTTAAAAGGTTAAAAATTTCAAGGCCCGTGGGAAAAGTTTTTTTAATGTTTTTTTACCGAAACGGTTGCAGCAAAATTTGCGGTTTAAAAAATTTTTTTTTTTTTTGATTTTTTCCCCCGTATTTTATTAATTTTTCCCTTTTTTTTGATTTTTTGTTTTTTGTTTTTAAAAATTTTGGCCCAAAATCGTTTAAAGGGTTTAAAAAGTTTTGTCTTACATTTACAAAATTTATGAATTAAAATAAAAATAAACAAGTCCGAAACCCGAAAAAAGCAGGGTTTCCCAAACCTGTGGCTATTTCCCCCGTCCTTTAAACCCGAAATGTGGCTTTCCAAACCTTGGGGGGGTTCCCCCTATCCCAAAATTTTAAAAAAACTGGGGGAATTTTTTGGCTATCCAAACCCCAAGGGTTTTCCCTTTAATCCTGGGGAAAAGAATTGTGGGCTTTCCAAAACAGCTTTATAAATTTTCCCTCCCGGCCCGAGGGCACTTAGTGAAAGGGCAAAAAAAAAAAGGCTTACCATTTCTGCCCCCAAAATTTTTTTTTGCTGTAAATTTTCCCAGCAGAGGGGAGGGATCAAACTTATGTATAGTTAACTAGGGAAAATTAAATACCCGAAAGTGATTGGGCGTTATTTTTGCCCCCTTTTGTGGTGTGTTGGGCCTTGTTCTAATATTGCCTGGGCCAAATTTCGTACAAGTTTCATGCCGTATTTTACAGGAAAAATTATACCTGTTGAAAATTTTTTATTAAAAGAAATGTCAAGGGAAATTTGCCAATTCCCGTCACTTTAAGAGCGCAGTTTTATCACTTTTTCATTTAAAACCCTAATTATCAACCAAAAAGCCGCCCCCTTTGTATTTTGGGGGCTCAACAATGCCGAACACATGCTGCCAGACCCGGGTTTTGCCCCAGAGAAATTTTAGTTTTCCAAATACAGGGGCGGTTTTCGGTGGTGGGGAGCAGCCCTTTCAGAAAACACCCCTTTTCCGCCTGCATTCACAGCTTAAAAATCTGCAGCTGCGGGGGAGCTGTAAATTTTCCCCCGCCCCTCCAAAACTAAGCAGGTTTTCTCGGGAAAAAGCCGGGGCCAATCCCGGGCCCATTTCCCCTCATTCCTTTAAAACTGAACTGTGGCTTATCAATTTGTGGGTATCCCCAATTTCCCGAAACTGAACTGTAGTATCAATTCCCGTGGCTATCCACCAAAACCTGAAAACTGAACTGTGGGTATCCAATCCTGTGGCTATTTCCCCTCAATCCTGAAATGAAATGTGGTTTCCTTTTCCTTTTTGGTATCTCTCAAACCGAAAATGGGGTTTTTGGGGTATCCAATCCTTTGACTAAACAATCAATCCCCGAAAATGAACTGGGGGTATCCAAAACCGGGGGCTAATCCCAAACAAACCCGAAAAAATGAAATGTGGGGGTACCAATCTGGGCTTTTCCCATCAAACCCGAAAACTGAACTGTGGCTTTTCCAATCCCTGTTTGGGTATCCAATCAAAAAACTGAATGAGGTTATTTCCCCTCAATTTTGAAATTTAAATTTTTACCCATAAATCAATTTTTGAAAATGAATCGCAGCTTTCAAATTTAATTTTTTTGAAAAATGAAATGTGGGGTATACACTAAATCCTTTAAAAATGGAAACCGTGACTATCCAGTCAAACCTTAAACTGAACCCATGACTATCAAATTAAAACCCAAACTGTACTATGTTTATCCCCTCAATTTTTAAAATGAATTGCAGCCGTCATTTCAAACCCGAAACTGAATTTGGGTACCTTTTTTTAATCCCGAAAATGGGGGCCCGTGGCCTTTGGGTTTGGGAAAAAACCAAATTGATTTGACCCGGGAAAAATGGTGGGGTTTAGGGGGGCCCAGGGCCCCCGGGGGGGTTCAGGGACAGGCCCCCTTGGGGGGTTTCCCGGGGGGAAAGGCCCCTTCCGTGAAACTGAAATTTAAAAATTTTTTTTTTGGCCAATTTCGTTTTGGCCCCTCCCCCGCACCCGAAAAAAAGGGTTAACTGGTTTTAAAATTTTTTTTTCTGCGTAAAAAAACTTAACTGTTTCATGTTTTGTGAGTTATGTTTGGTTTTTTGTTCCATTAATTCATTTAAATGGATTTTAAAAAAATAAATTTTGGCTTATTGTACAAAATCGGGGGAAAATTTAAAATCTTAAAAATTTTAGAAAATAAACCAGAAAATAACAATTTTAAAAAGGGGAAAAAATTTTCCCCACCCAATTTGAATGATCAAAATTCAAAAATCAACAAAAATTTTTCCCCACAAATTGTTTAAAATGGGCACTTTTCTATTTAAATCAAGACTGGGGTTCAAAAGGTTTTTTAAACATCTGGGGTGATCGAATCATCTAGGTGATCGCATGGCTTGGAAGTTTCTTTTTTCCCGTTCGTCCGTAATTTATCGTTTTTTTTTTTGGGAAAAAGATTCGAAAAAGATACAGAAAAATTTTAATTTTGCCGGCCAAAATTAAATTTTTTTGCCTACTTGCGATTTTTAATTTTCCATCGTCTTTAGTTTCGTTTAAACCTTTTCCCAAACTCCCCTTTGTTTCTAATTTTTGGGCCCTCGTGCATGTAACCGGATCTCCTTCTTTCAAAAAAAGCCATGACTACTTAACTTCCGGAGCACCGTGCAAACCTTTCGTTTCAGCAAAACACGCCAATGCAAGCCTGTGAAAAACGCCGGAAATACAGAAACAGCTACTTCTGGTAAGAGATTGAAAGCTTGGATCGAACACAAATCGAACCGATAAATCATGATTTTTTTTTTTAATTGACGGAATTTTCCGTCAAGACTAAAAAGTCATTTTTGACGGATTCCGTCCATAGACGGAAAGTTTTCACCCATGCCTGTGGCCATCCGAGCAATCCTCAAAATTAACAATAAAACACAGATGTTACTCTGGATTTATAACAGTAACTCATTTAAACATCACATGCTTTCAACAGCATGTAACATACCATACAGAGTCACTCTTCAAGTGAAGCCACAGGGGTTAAAAGAAAAATTTCATTATTAACTCTTTCATTCCTACTTTTTATGAACCATTACTTCCTCTTGTTCCTAGATTCTTATAATACGAGTTTTCCCCTTTCATTCCTGGATTTAGAGAAAAGAAAAAGAAGTGTAAAGTGAGAACTGCCATGTGTGCAGTAGAAAACCGGCCAGAATAGAGCGGCAACAACTTTCCCACTCTGTCGGGCCATCTGGCATCCATTCCATTCATAAACACTGCCGCAAGCGACCCGGTCATGACGTATACCGATGACACGACCTGCGCGAAGTTCAAAGCGCTTACCGCGAGAACCGATTTTCCGGGCTGCAGGAAGGAATGGAGGGATTTTTGGCTGCCCGGGTTTTTCCCGGGGTGCAGGGAAAGGAAGGGTTAGGATTTCTGCAAACCGGAAAACCGGTTGTAGGGATGAAAAAGTAAAACAATATTTCAAGACATCCATGAAATAGGAAAAAAAGTGTCAGCTGAAATGAAACTGTAAGAGATACTAAGAGGAAGAAAACCAATGCTGAAGTTTAAACCAAAAGCAACAATCTTCATTTTTTCATCTCGCTTGTCCAGTTGATCACTCTTTGTTTTCGTACTGGTTGTTGGTGGTGGTAGCCATTCAAGCTTTTGCTCGGTTGATGATTGCAGCACACATTCTAATCTGCACTGGATCATTCAACTTTTTCATCCCACAAGGGCCTTCTTCCAATTATCAATCATGCAGCATGCCACAACATGCTCAGTTTTCTTGTACCAAAGCTTGTGTGCCAGTTCATCACTGCTCAGTTTTTTTGGTCATTTCCATTTCCTGAATCTGCATTTGTATTTTTTTCTGGCACATATGAAAATACGGGCACATATGAAAATAGTCTTTTTTTTTTTTTTCTTTTTTAAAGGGTCAAGTATTTCCTCCTTTCTCTTGGTCCCTTTTTCTTTATACTGTTCGTATGGCAGACCGTATCCTGACAGGGAAAATACCTACAAAACTTCAACTTCCTGACTGAAAAAAGTTTCAATTAACAGTGACATTGTTCCTAAATTTTTCACCAAAAATTTCTAAAGACAGGGAAACATAGTGTAGTTTCTTTAAGTTTTTTTACTTCCTTTTCAATCATGCTTTGCAAAATAAATGCACTTACAGTAAATTTACTTCCTTTTCAATCATGCTTTGCAAAAAAATGCATTTAGAAAGATATCAAAAACATTAAATGTTTTCCCCACGGGTCTAGAAACTAGAAAAAAATTTAAATAGTCTTCCCATCTGAAAAGACCAAACATTTTTTGAAAAATTGGAGACTAACCAAACATATTTTTTGTTCTGTGGTTTCCCAAGGGACCGTTTTTTACATACTTGCTTTTCTTTGTTCATTTTTGAAGTACCCTTCTCTCTCTCCTCCTCTCTCCACACACACACACACACCACCCACCCAAAATGCCCCCAAACAGTACAAAATTTCATGTTAAAAAATGAACACCCCAAATGGGGGGTGTTGTCAACTCACCCCTGCAGGTAGCGGATCCAATGGAGACTTGGGGATTAGTGGCCACACCGCTTTAAAAAATTGACATAAAAAAAGATTTTTAATTTCCATTTTAAACCCTGGAAGGTTGAACAGGAGGAAAAAAAAGCACAATGAAAAAAAGAATGATGACTGTGCATGAATGAAGTGGAATGAAACTTTGTGATGAATCTCGAAGAAATTTTGGGTTGATTTTCATTCTCTCTAAAATTACATCCGAGGCTCCCTTCATTTTCATTCCTCTAAAATGACATTCTGGGGCTGCCTTATTTTCGGTTCAAATTGTTTCCTAGGACCACCATTTCCCATTGTTTTTTTTCATCCTCCTTCTCCACAAAGGGAGGTGACCACCATTTCCCCTTTTCATCCCCATCTTCCACAATGGGGGGTCCCACCTTTCCCCCCCACGTTTCACCCTCTTTTTTTCCAAAAATGGGGGGTGCCCACCATTTCCCCAGTTATACCCCCTTTTCCAAAAATGGAGGGACCACCATTTCCCCCCTTGTATAACCTCATCTTCCAAAAGGGGGAGGTACCACCCTTTTCCCCCACTTTTTCCCCCTCCCACAAATGGGGGGGTGACCCCCATTTCCCACTGATATCTCCTCATCTTCCAAAAAAGGGGAGGGGACCCCCATTCCCCACTTTTATCATCCTACTTCCAAAAATGGGGAGGTGAAACCCCAATTTCCCCACTTTTTTCACCCATCTTCCAAAAAAGGGGAAGGTGACCCCCATTTCCCCATGATATCATCCTCTCTTCCACAAAGGGGAAGGTGACCACCTTTCCCCATTGTTATTACCTATCTTCCCCAAATGGGGAGGTGCCCCCATTTCCCCACTGTTTTATCCTCATTTTCCCACAAATGGGGAGGCGACCCATTTCCCCAAATGATTCATCCTCATCTTCCCAAAGGGGGGGTCCCACCATTTCCCCATTGTTATTATCTATCTTCACAAATGGGAGGACCCCCTTTTCCCCCATTTTTTTACCTCATTTCCCACTAAGGGGGAGAAAGTAAATCAACACTGTCAGTTTGTTTAAACCATCACAATCGTTGGTTTGTCAAACACGGGGGAAAAAAAAAAATTAAAAAAAAAAAAAAGAAAAGAAAAAAGGAAGGGAAAGAGACAGGAGGAAAGAACTCCTTCAAGGTTAGACTTCCCAAAATCTTTCCCCCAAAATTTCC
>JAMYXO010004843.1:12500-16645 GCA_033310375.1 Conus canariensis | reverse complement strand
CTGCGGTTTTCCCCCGACAAAGAAAAATAAAGGGTTTTTGAAACTGCCGAACTCTTGAAAAATAGTGGAATCCCCGTGGGACTTGACGTTTTCCCCCCTCAGACTTTGATAAAGGGAAAGCAGCTGATTTTTGCCCAATGTCAGCGGGGTTTCGTAAATGGCAAAAGTTTTCCCCCAAAATTTTTAAATTTGCCCCCATTTGTGAGCATGAACTTTTTAAAAGAGATTTGAAACTCTCAATTAAAGAGTGAATGGTTTTTTTTAAATTTCTCCCGACTTCATTGTTAATGTTAGCTTTTTATATATTTTGCCTTTGTTTGTTTGGGATGATGTCTGTTATTATTCATGTATTGTGCCCATATATTATCACATTGTTGTAGGTGCATGCACTTGTGGCCATGCACATTCAACATAGAACTCTTTGAAGACCTGCTGATGTAGACTTGATTTCGTTCCTCACCCCCGGGCCCTCAATCCCATCTCCGCCTTTGCTCTGCCTGTCCTTTCCCCTGCTTCCGCCCCCCCCTTTTCCCCCCCTTCCCCCCCCATTCGCTCCCCATGCATTTCCCCTTCCCCCTTTTTTGTTATCACTTTTTTTCTTTTTTAGTATAGGGGCAAGATGATTTTGGGGACGTATATCTAGGGGGAATGTGAAAAGAAACCCTCCACCCGAAAGTTAGTTTTTTCCTCTTTTATGATAGGTTGCAAATTTGAAATTTGGATGTGTGTTTGTAAATGTTGGAGGTACTTTTTGGTTTTTTTATAAAAAAAAGGGGGGGGGGGGGGGGGGGGAAGGGGGGGGGGGGGAAAAGGAAAAAAAAAACGGGAAAAAGGGGGGGGGGGGGAAAGGAGGGGGGGGGGGGGGGGGGGGGGGGGAAGGGGGGCGGGGGGGGGGGGGGGGGGGGGGCCCCCCAGGTTGATTCAAAATCGGCTCTTTTGACCGTTTTCTTTTCCCAGAAATGTGTAGGCCAAAATTGATGTGGTTTTCTTTTTACTTGAGGGAGGCCCAGGGGTGGGGGGGTTGGGGGGGGGGTTGGGGGGGGGGAGGGATGGGGGGTGATAATGTTTTGTCACCCTTTCCCAAATCAAATGATTGTTAATAAATTCTTTCTACTCGTTTATTGAACATATCGGGCTTGCTTGTGCATCGGGCACTATGTACACTGTAGTGCTAATTTGGGCTGTTGATGTTTTTGTCCTTTTCTGTTGTAATTGTTATTTTTCTATATCTGATAACTCGTCCTTTTGTTGTGTTGGTTTCACACTGCCCTTTTTATGAAATCAGTTTGGCGTTTAAAAGGTGTGTTGTGTGTGGTGTGTTTGTGGGGGTGTGTGGTGTGGGGGTGTGTTTTTTTTTGTGTGTGGGTGTTGGTTGTTGCGTGCGGGGCCCTGCGTTGCGTTTTTGTCAAGGTGTTTAGCAGTTTTTAAATTGTTGTTTCCATTTGGTAAAGGATTTTTTTCCCTTTTAGGGTGTTTTTTCTTTTAGTGTTGCTATATACGGGTGGGGGTTTTCCCTGTCAGTCGATAATTGGCTTCACAATGGCATTTCATTTTCAATTGTTTTAACTTATAATAAAGTTCTTTTGCCCAAAGCAAATGTCTCTCTCCCCCCCCCCCCCCCCTCCCCCCCTTCCCCGCTCTGTTTTTTAAGAATTTGTGCACCTTTCCCCCCAATTAGTTTTAAACAGGGGCCCAAACACCACCCCCAAAAGGGTAAGAGGCCCTTCCCCCCCGTGTTTAAAATAAAAACCCCCTTTTTCCCTTAATTGGTATTTTTTTTTTTTTCAGAATTTTTTAGGTCAGTTGTTTTAAATTTTTTAAATTTTGTTTTTTTTAATTGGTTGTTTTTGTTTGTTTGTTTGTTTTTTTTTTTTGAAATTCAGTTTACGGGTTTACATTGTTGTTCATGATGTTTAAAAAACCCAAAAATTCCCTATGGGGGGCCAGTTTTTTTTCCCAGATGTTGGGTTTCCCTCATTTTTTTGGCCAGCTGTCTGATTTTTTTTGTTTTTTTCCCTTGGGCTTAACCCCGGCCCCCCAATTTTGTTGTGTTTATAGTTTAAAAAAAATTTCCAAAGGGGTTCTTACCAGTCCCCTCTCTCTTCTCCTCTCTTCTTCCCCCTTCCTCCTCCCCTCTCTTTCTTTTCTCTCTCTCCCCATACAGTTCTTTAAAGTTGGATGGTTTTTTTAAAAAACTTTTTGACTGTTTAAAATTATCTGCTTCCTGCACAAAATTTTCCCAACTGTTCCTGGAGATGGGGTTGATCCCACAGCTCCCAATTTTTGAACTGTTGTTGTTTCCTTCCTTTTTTCGCATTTTTTTTTTTTTTTTTTAAAATTGCTTGTTTCTGTTTTCCTTTTTTAAATTTCCCGTAGATTTTGGGAATACCCTGTTTTTTTTTTGCGTTTATATAAAAAGGTAAAAAATTCTCTTATGTTTTTGAATTGTTTTTTTTTTCATGTATGTGGGAATTTTAAAAAAAAAAAAAAAACAAAAAAAAAAAAAAAAAAAAAAAATAAGAAGAGATATATTTCTTTATCTAAAAAAAAAAACAAAAAAACCGTTGCCTTATTCTTTCTGAAAAGGAACCACGCATTTTTGAAAAAAAAAAAAATGAAGCATATTTCCCTTTTTTCTGAAGGGGCCCTACCATACCCTCAGTGGTCAGCCACCCAATAAACCGACGTGGAAAAAGCAGCGGGGGGAAAAGGTTTTTTTTCTTTTTGATAATGGGTTTATAACATACCCCAACGCTTCATTTTTTCAGGGAATCTAATGCCCTTTTGGGTTTTAAAAAAAAAAAAAAAGGTAAGGCGGGACCCCGCTATGGGGATTTTTACAAGAAAAAGGGTTTTTTTCCCGGGGAAATTGTCCCCCTATACCGGGACCCGCAAAATTTGGATTTAAAGTAGCCAAATAGGTGAAATATTCCCAAGATGAAAAACAAAAGGTGACAAGGGAAATTTCAACCCATCATAAAACCAAACAAAAAACAACAAAAAAAAAAAAACCCTTTTTAAAATTAAAGATGATCGAAAAGGGAAAAAAAAGGGGGGAAAAGAATAAAAATTGTCCCAAAACGGTTTCCTTAAAAAACCAAAATTTAAGCCTGTGTTATTTGAAACAAATTTTTACCCAAGGGAATTTTTTCACTTGAATTTTTTTTAAAAAAAGGGAAAGTATGGAAGAGAAGCTGCTGATAATTGTAAACAAAACCCAAAAGGCCTTTTGGAAAAAAATGACTTTAAAAAAATGACCATCATTTAAGGGGAATTGGGAAGTAGCAGACATTTTAGAAAAAAAACAAAGAAACCCTCGATGACTTTTTTTTTTTTTCCAGTACATATAATTTAAGGGAAAAAAGAAATAATGTACCGTGGTGAGGAATTGTCTTTAAATCCCCTCACCCCATCAAATACGTGACTAAAAAATGCCCCCCCCCCCTTTCAGTTCAGAAAAAGGTTGCGTCCCCCTAAAGGTGGGGACAGATCAAAATTTTCCCCCAAAAGGTATAAAGGAATTTAGCCATGAATGGCTCTTTCCTTGGTATTTTTATATAAAAAGTCCTTAGAGTTTGGTTTTTTGGGATTCCATTTTACTGGGAAAAAAAGCCGGGGATGCCATTAAAAAAAAAGGTTTCTAAAACAGATCTGGAAATTAAAGACCAGTGAAAATTGGCACCTTGGTGACACTTGTATGGGGGAATGAAAATTTGCTACTTCAACCAAAAAAAGATCGTTGATGAAAGTTTTGGAGGTAAACGAAGACATTACCCTAAGGATGGATGAAAAAGAAAAGCAGAAAACGTTTGTTACCTTTTCTTTTAAAAAGCCCCTTTCCCCATTTAGAATTCACCAAACAAAAAATGGCAAACTTTTTGGGGAATTATGTTGGTAGTTTTATTTTTGGACAAGAAGGGGTTTTTTTTTTTCGGTTTTTTAAATAAGAAAGGATAGGTTTGTAAAGATGGTAAAAATTTAAGTCTTCCCCAATGTTGAAGTCCCTGGTGGTATTCCACATGGCCTATATTCTTAGAACTATACGTTTCACCGCTCTTGATCAATGACCTTCCACAGGGGACAGGGCGTATAAAAAGTACTGGCCCAAATCTTTGCAGATGATATAAATAAATATGCATTGGGGG
>JAMYXO010004843.1:0-5000 GCA_033310375.1 Conus canariensis | reverse complement strand
CTACTCCTCTCTCATGGAAGTAGGTTTCAGACGGTTCGGGGTCTTGTCTGGGTACCAGTCTGCTCATGGGCAAGACCCCCCAGGATGCCTTCGTAGCTCTGAAAAATTGATCTCCTCCATTCTCCCGCAGAGGCTGGCAAAAAATCACTGAAAATAATTGACAATACCTCTACCCGACATGTCAGGCGTTGTCCTTACTCTCATGTTGGCAAATGAGCTCTTATGGGCTACTGCAGTAGAACCACATCAGTTTTCCTCAGCACTGAATAAAAAATGGGTACCAACCGCGTGGCGAAGTGGTTCATGGCAAACGCAGGGGGAAACATGGGTTTTGATTCCCCCCCCGAGCCATTTTTTGGGATTTTTTGCCCTGACCCGGGACCCGCCGTAGTTGATTTGTAAGGGGAGTTGGGAAATTGGGGCCACCATCGAGTTTCATCACTTCAGGAAACTTCTCTGAGATGTTCCCCAACTTCCGACTAAATCTGCAGATGCTGTATCTCTCCCGGCCTGGGGGACGCGGGGTTTTTTCACAAATAATGTACGTACAACCCCGACATCCAGTCCAGACCAAATGGGAAAACCTTAATTTATCCATAATAATAATATAATAATGTATGGATTTTTTATCCAATTCTTGGGGGCAACCATTGCGCTCACACACTCAAAAACACCGAACTGACATGTGTTCACAAACACACACACACCACACCACACCCCCCACACACACCACACACACACCACACACACCACCCACCAAACAGGCGCACTTATCAAGTCATGGTTCAAGCGTAAACAATACAGTTTTGTGCAGACATAAAAAGCAGGTAGAATAAAAACAAGCATTTAGAAAAAATTTTTTTGGTTTAAGGGTTTCCTAAAGAAATATGGTTTTAACTCACTTTAATTTGTAGATAATTGGGAGGGCACGTAAGCTGTCAGGAAGAAATTTCCAAAAAGTGGGCCACTAAAAGCTAAAAAGCTCTTCATCGTTTTCCTAAGCAAACCGCATTTAAAAAAAAGTATCAAAATTCGTGCACTTGGTATTGTTCTATGGCTATCGAAGCTTTTGATCAGCCAGAAAAATACGATGCTTCAAAATCCCCCCTTTTATTGAAAAAAAAAAAAAAGGGTTCTCCTGTCAGCAAGGGTTCGACTGTCTTTCTGGAGTTTAAAAAGAAGGTGCGGGTCATTGTTGTTTAAACAGATTTGTTGTATGTCAATGTTTTTTTAAGTTGGTTTTTAGGGGTCCCAAAAGGAAGCTGTCTCAACAAACCGCAAAAGCCCCAAACAGACCAAAATTTCACATCACACTTCTTTATTCAAATTCGACAAATAGAAAACGAACGGGAGTGGGGTAGGGTAAGCTAACTAATCTAGAATGAAAAGGATTCCCAAACCACCCTCCCTCCTTACCACCTAAACCTGATAAGTCAAAGGGCAGGGGGTACAGTGGGAAGGGGGTGGGGGCCAAAATCTTCAAACAAAAGCAGAAAAACGATGAGGAAGAGAAAAAACGACGGAGAGAAAGGTCAAGCAGAAAATAAGACACACAACAGCGTCGCCTCTTAACCCCACAACGTTTCTTAACAATGTCCAGTCCCCGGGGGGGAAAGGGTCCGGTTTTGGGAAAAGGTCCCACGTGCCCGTTTGGAATGTCCGAGTCAGAAGAGGGGGGGGAGTGAAAAGATGGGTGGCCCCTCCTTTTGCCGACGATCCGCCCGGAAACCAGCGAGAACCCTTAACTACTTGGACTCGCCTGTTTTTTTCCCTAAAGTAGAGGCGTGGGTGAGAGGCCAATCGTTCGCAGAAAACTCACACGCTCACCCACAGATTCACCCAAAAAAGAAGAAAAACCAAGGAACCCCTTTTAGACCAGAGAGGGGGAAGAAACCAGAAGAGTAAAGAAAGTGGAGTTACAGGGGAAAGGGACGATGGCCACACACAAAAAGGGACTCAAACTTTCCCCCCCCGTCCCAGGAAAAACAAGTGGGGAAAGGAGGAAAAAATGGGGGGACTCCTAAAAAAAAAGGGGGCCACGCCCGAGATTTCAGAAAATACCTTTCCGCCCCGCACCTAAAGAAAAACACTACGCACGCAACATCCAAAGGAAAAATGATTATTCCCCGCAAAAAAACCGGCTGGAATCTTAAAAAATTAAAAGTCTTCCCCCCATTTTACAATGGGAAGGGTCATTGGGTGTTCGATATCGACTACTGCAACGCCTTCTTACCCTTACCAAAAAGCTGGAAAATAAGGGGTTCTGGTGGCCCGGAAACCCTTTGCCCAGGGGACCGTTCCCCTACGCCGACGGTGCGGGTAGCGTCGTCGCTGACGCTGGTACCTGGCCACCCGAGTACCACCAGGACTGCAGGGAAAGGGGGCGGGAGTGACGGCCAGCTGGGGGTGATTGGGAGTTTTTCAACCAACCTGGGGGGGATGGTATACAGTCGGGAGCTAGGGGGGCCCCGGGGCAGTTTGTGCAGTACCTTCGGCAGCGGGGGCCTTCCCGAAGAAGGGGGGGTCCTTAAAAGGGGACCCCGTCCCCGCCCCCCCTCGAAGGATGTCGCAGGGGGCCCCCCCAAAAAGAAAACCTGAACCTCGGCTCAACGATGACGGAGGGCGGGGGGAACCGGAGGTGATGACCCCTGGATGGTGCTTGTTTTGTTCCCTCGGGTGCTGTCCCCTTTGTAAATACTTCTTCCCCCTCTTTACCTTTGTGACGTAAAACACCCGCTCACCCAACAACAACCCCCCCCCCCCCCCCCCCCCCCCCCCCCCGACGCTGGGTAGTGGTGGTCGCCACCGTCAGTGGGCGGGTTCTAGTGAGCTGAAAGGCCGAGCACGTGCCCCCCTTGGAATGCGGGACATCCCGTGCCGCCACCAAGAAAAAAAAGGGGGAAGTAAAAAAAAAACAAAAAACAAAAAAAACAAAAAATGCCCGGTCCTGTAACCGGTCAATTTTTGTTTGTCCAAAATTCAACAAAAGAAAACAGAGAGAGAGGAGGAGAGGGGGGGGGGGGGGGGGGGACAAAAACCTCCCCCAATTATAGCCCCCAAGACCACAAAGGGAAGAGGAACGGAGGTCGGGGGTAGGAGGCCCCTCCCTTAGTCCCCCCCGCTGGCAAAAAATGGCCCTTTATAAGTTTTCCCTCCTCTTCCCCCCCTTTGGGGGAAAATGACCCCGCCCGGGTGGATCCCAAATTTCACGAGAGGAGAGAGTGGGTACAGAACTCCTCCAGTGGAAGAAGGAGGGAAAAAAACCCGAGAAGTGGGAGATAAATTTCCCCCAAAAAAAGGGGGAAATGGGAGGGTTTCCCCCCATCAAACCAGAGAAAAAAAGGGAGATAAACTCCCATCAAACCAGAAAAAATGGGAGATATTCCCAAAAAAACCAGAGAAAGGGGAGATTCCCCCATAAAACCAGAAAATGGGGGAATCTCCCACAAACCAAAGGGAAATGGGGATATCCCCCATAAAACCAGAGAAAAACGGGAGATATCCCCCCATAAAAAAACCAGAGAAATGGGAGAATCCCCCATAAAACCGAGAAATGGGGATTTTCCCCCATCAAACCAGAGCAATGGGGGAACTCCCATCAAACCGGAAAGGGGAGATACCCCATAAAAAACCAGGGAAAAAGGGGGAAATTCTCCCACAAACCAGAGAAATGGGGTATCCCCCATAAAACCAGAGAAACGGGAGATATCTCCCATCAAACCAGAAAAAATGGGGAAATCCCCAAATAAAATCAGGAAATGGGGGATATTCCCAAAAACCAGACAAAGGGAGATGCCTCCCATAAAAACCAGAGAAATGGGAGATATCTCCAAAAAAGACAGAGAAAGGGGGGGAAAATTTCTCCCAAAAACCAGGGGAAAAACGGGAGATAAAAACCCCAAAAACCAGAGAAAGGGAGTATCTCCCATAAAACCAGAGAAAGGGGAAAATCCCCACAAACCAGAAAAAAGGGGAATACCCCCAATAAAACCGGGAAAAATGGGAGATATCTCCAAAAAAAACCAGAGCAATGGGGGACATCTCCCATCAAACCAGAGAAAGGAGATATTCCCATCAACCAGAGAAATCGGGGAAACCCCATAAAAACCAGAGAAATGGGAGATATCTCCCCCCCAAACCAGAGAAACGGGAGATGCCCCCATAAAAAGGGAGAAATGGGAATGTCCCATCAAAACCAGAGAGATGTCTTCCATAAAACCAGAGAAACGGGGAGATGTCTCCTAAAAAAACCAGAAAATGGGAGATGTCCCCCAAAAACAAGAGAAAACGGGGATGTCTCCCAAAAAAACCCAAGAAAACGGGAGTTCTCCCAAAAACCAGAAAAAATGGGAGATGTCTTCCAAAAAAACCAGAGAAAAACGGGAGATGTCCCCCAAAAACCCAAAAAAAAGGGGAGATGTAACCCAAAAAAACCAGAGAAACTGGAGATGTCTCCCATCAAACCAGAGAAAAACGGGGAGTCCCCCTTTTAAAAAACCAAGAAAGGGGGAGTGTCTCCCTTAAAAAAACCAGAGAAACGGGAGAGTCTCCCTTAAAACCAAAAAAAAAAACGGGAGATGTCTCCCAAAAAAAAACCAGAGAAACGGGAGATGTCCCCTAAAAAACAGAAAAAACGGGGATGTCTCCTTTAAAAAACCCCAGAGAAACGGGAGATGTCTCCTATAAAAACCAGGAAATGGGAGATGTCCCCCAATAAAACAGAGACATGGGAGATGTCTCCTAAAAAACCAGATGAAAGGGAGATGTTCCTATAAAACCAGAGAAATGGGAAGTCTCCCATAAAACCAAAGAGACAGGGGAGATGTCTCCTATAAAACCCCAGAAAAACGGGAGAGTCTTCTAAAAAAACCGGGGAAACGGGAGTGTCTCCCATAAAACCAAGAAATGGGAGATGTCCCCCATAAAACCAGAGAAAGGGGAGATGTCTCCCATAAAACCAGAGAAAGGGGAATTCCCCCTTAAAACCAGAAAAAAGGGGA